>PVJN01004299.1:0-93916 GCA_004026805.1 Lasiurus borealis | reverse complement strand
ATAAATAGCCCCCACAAAAAGAGTTTTCCTGATAAAAGCACAATATACAGTATGTTATAATACCATTTATACAATATATATTTATATGTTAAAGAAATATTTAAGAATAGTATTAAGATTGTTAATAGTAAGAAAGAGAAAAAACAAGAATAATAATTCTATTATTGCATTTAGCAGGTAGCAATAAAATTTTAATGAAACTACAGAAATTAATTATAAATACAATTTTTGTGAAAATATATTTTAAGTTCAGAATTTTTTTTAATGATATAGCATATGTATTTGGATATTTTCAGTGATTTCTTTTAGTCTATCTTCTTTTCCTGAATAGACAAAATCATTTTGTAAATGAATCAAGTTAGGTATTTAAGTACAATAATTTTTAAATTTTTTTTCCATATTTATGTACCATTCTTTTGGGATATATTAGTAAATACTTCATAATTTTTTCAGTATTTCACATGGAACATTTCATGTGGTGTTTAAATAACTGGATTTTATTCTATGACATACAATAATTTTTCTAAAAGTAAATCCAAAAAAAGAAATCCCAAGGTATTTGGAGGTGAATGCTAACACTCTTATATTACTTAGGAGAAAATCCGCCTCTAATTTGGTGTGTAAGTTGTTTCTCAAAAATAAAAAACAACAACATAATTTTATACAGATATTTGTTATTGATTAAAATACATTAAAATTTATCTATACACCAAAGTTGAATCTGTTTAACTTTAAAATAGATCCAGAGGCAATATATTTCTTAATGGTTCAGCATTAGGGAGAATTGTTAAATTATTTTCCATGTTCACTGAGAATAGAATAAGAAAAAGTAGCTGTCAAAATAAGCCAAAGGAAAAGCAGGTAGGCAAAAATAAAAGGGACCCCAAGTCAATTTTATAGAAAAGATTCCTGTATTAACTCTTGGTCGAGAATATGTTTATATACTTTCAGAAAACAATTCCAAGACCAAGTGGACTCCTGCAACAGAGAGGAACTGACAGGTCTGCGCCAAACACGAAGGCAAGGGGAAAAACAGTCCAGACATGGAAGACGCTGATGACGCCTTGCCATGTGAGCAGTTAGCAGCTGAGCATCGCTACAGGATGCCCAGGACCAAACCAGAGAGGGTTGGACCGGCATTGCCACCATCTGTCCAGTATCCAGATACCATTGATGACATGTACACATAAGGAACTGTCTGACACTGAAACTGGGACTCAAAGCTATCAGACATTGAAATTGGGACTCAATCATTTTTTTTTTGCTCTGGTGGGTTTATTTCTAGCCTACAGGAGCAAGATGTTTTTAAAGACAAAAAACAGGGGGTGGAGTAGGGGAAGCAGATACAGAGGCAAAGAAGCAATGAACAGACTGTCATGCTACAGTGGGAAGGCAGGGGAAGTTGGGGAGGAGGGGCCTATAGGAGATCAACTGAAGGATTTGTGTGCATGTGTGTATAGGCATAGCCAGTGGATACAGGGCAATGGGGGAAGGTGGGGGGAGGGAGGGAGACGGATAAGGGCATGTACTGGGGGGTGGGGAGGACAATAGGGGGAAAAATAATAATTAATCAATTAATTAATTAATTTTTTTAAAAGAGGCAGCTGATAGATGTCTCTCTTTCATCGATGTTTCTAACTCTCTATCTCTCTCCCTCTTTGTAAAAAATCAATAAAATATATTTAAAAAAAATAAAGTACTAGATATACCCACAAGGAGCTCTGGAAACACAACACAAGAAGACTGATGTAAGTCTCTGCTGAAAATTGGCCTTGTTGATGCTGAGGTCAATTATTTAGTTTTCAAAGTGGAGGTTTTGTCCTGTGTGAGCTTACCTAGCTTTGTTGCCATCTTTGAAAGCATAATCATATTTCTCTTTTTCACAATTAAGTCAAGGCTCATTAGGCATTGGGGATCTTTTTCCACACATATCTCACCATACATTTTAAAGAGCCTAAGAAAATTATCATTGGCGATAACTTAGTTCATCTTTTCATGATTTCCTGAATAAATCAAGGAACTTTGAGTAGCATAGTTTAGTTGTCATACCCTGACAAAGAAAATTTTCTATAGTATGAAATAATTTCTGAAACTTTTGAATCATTATCATTTTTCCATTTGTCTCATTCCTTTATTATTCTAAATTTACTATGAAAAAGAAATCATGTCTCCTCAATAATAAACATCTAGTATTTATGACAAATAAATTATTTTCAATCCTAAAGACAAACAGAAAATCTCATAGAGTTGTCAGGATTTCCATTTGTCTCATTCCTTTATTATTCTAAATTTACTATAAAAAAGAAATCATGTCTCCTTAATAATAAACATCTAGTATTTATGACAGAAATAAATTATTTTCAATCCTGAAGACAAACAGAAAATCTCATAGAGTTGTCAGGATTTTCATTTCTTACCTGGACATTTTATCATCAAATAGGCAAACTGGAAAGCTGCAAGTAAAAATAAAATAAGTGATGTCCTCACTTATTTCTTCTAAGTCTTTGGGATATTAAAAATGATTGACTTTTTGTACAATAGACATCTATTGTACTCTACAGTAGGGCAGAGTCATCTTTATAAATTGCTAAACTAATGAGGCTCCACTGCTCTCACATCAGGGCTACACCTCCTCTTAAACCTTTTCTACGAAGAAAAGTGAAAGTTGAAGAATGAAGTGGTGTTTCCTTGTGCAAAGGTTTTTCTTGGAAATCTCAACTTCAGGGACATACATATTTATATGTATTCTTTCAAATATATTCACAAATAAAAAAGTAAAAAGAACCTTGGAATTCCCTCAATGAAAGTTACCAATGGATTCCCTGTAGGATGAAGGCAATGTTGTTCTACTGGGCATTGTAAGTTAATCAACAATCATCCAGACACACCCAAGTGTAACAATTAGAACCACAATGTGTGTCCTTAGGGTTCACTGTGAGGGCACCTTGACAAATTGCTTCTGAGAAGTTTTAGGACATATTCATTTCCTTTATCTTATTACTTTTGATGTTGCCATTTTCCAACTGTTATGTCTAACAGTTTTTCAGACATCTCAAAGATTCATCAAGTTCAACATAAACCAAAACCAAATTTAGGATCTCTTCAAACCCTATCATTAAACCTGGACTTCATCTTATTTTCCCATTCTCCATTAATCTCATTACCATCTACTCTATTTTTAAAGAAATAAACTTGGAGTCATCTTTGAATTCTCCATTTCCTGCCTCCCACAAACCCATGTCAAAACCATTATCAAATAGCTTGTATTTCTTTATGTCTGCTGAAACAATCCACTTCTTTCCAAATTGAAGAAAACTCCATCTCCTGCCTGGAATACTGACATAGCCTTTTAATTATCTATGTGTATTGTGTGATATTTTCTCCCACCATTCTCTACATTTGGGCCAATGTCATCTTTATAAAAAAGCCAAACGGAGATTGATTTTTTTCTCATGCCCACAGCTATAAATCCACTTAAGCCAATAAATAACTTCCCATGGCTCTTAGTAGAGTGAAATCCTTAGGCCTTTCCTTTTCCTTTCCTTAAAACATATCGAATTATCCTTTATACAAAGTTTTGTCCAATGTAGTCAGATTTTTTAGGCAAATGATCCTGGTATTTCTTTGACAATAAAATTTATCTAGGAGTTGAAGCTTAAAAATCAGAATTTCATCTGTGACTTCTGTAAGCAATGTTGCTAAGGAAAAAATCAGTTTATTCCTTTGTTTTTCTCATCTTATAAGAATAAAAAGAGTTCTCCATGCAAAATGGCCAAGCTACCCCAGTCTCTCTACAGTTCCATTCGAGTTCTGCCTGATAGGCTGCTTCTACTGGAGGAGGAGGGCGCCTGCTGTGTGAGTGAGGCTGACGGAGCTCATGAACCCAGATAGAAGCCCCAGAAGTGCCAACTGCAAGCAGGCATAAAAGTTTCCAAGTATGAAGATGACAAACCAGAATTATGAGCTTGTCCTTTTCAACTGCCTTAGACATAGAACATTTAGCAAAATCTGTTTGGGTACGAAATAGTAAAACTGCAAATTTCTGATAAATAGGAGAATTTATGACTCAATCCCTTTTGAGTTGCAATGGTTTCTTCAGAGAGATATTTGTGATGTAGTGATTGAGTGACATTTACTCAGTGGAAAGGAAAATTATGCTATCTGTGGGTAGCTTTACGGTTTGTGCAAGTTTAATACCCAAGTCTTGTCATTTCTTTTCAGAGCAATAAACTTTTAAACATTGCATTATATTTTACTATTGGGAACAAAATCTTTCTTATTCAATTCAGCTGGAAGCGTTCTTACCCCCAAGCCCCTTCAGAATAATCTGGCCCCTTATTCAACTGGTACTCAGTGTCTTTATCCCAATTTGCTGCAGTTGACTTGTTTTGCCATTTATCACAACACAAACGCTGAGTCTCATGACTTGAACCAGTTTTTGAACTCTGATAACTGATGGTGAAAAGGAGACATTTTTAGGAGGCTAGCAATCTGAATCTATGCCAGTGACCCACGTTCTTGTTAGCCGATGGTCTAGTCACGGCCTCTCATTTAATTATCTGGTCTTGCAAGACTTGCTTACCTAAGTACTACCCCACATTTTAGAAGGACCATAAACCATGAACAATACACAACCCCCAGATGGAGTTATCAGCACTGGCATCAGTCCAGGCTTTTAGATGTGGTCTCAGGCCCCCATCCCAACACATGGGGCTTTTTGCAAAGCCCACAAAAGGTCTGGAAGTCCAATCCCATATTTGGGGATCAAAGAAACCAAAGAGTATAAAGGGAAAGCTTCCTCCACATAGACTTGCTCAGGGTTTGGAGAATTGACACCCTGAGTCACTGTACCAGTACATGTGAAACATGGGAAAATAAATGGTTTTTTTCTATATCTCCAAGTATGTTCTTTAGTCACCTAGTAACATAAAAATGGTTCCCTGACTAACGGGAACATGCCCCCTTGCAAGAGCAGGTGGTAGACCCACTCAACTGAACCCATAATGAGAGGAAAGTACACTCCAGTGATATACTAGGTTCCAGTCCTCACTGGGCCTGGAAGACCGGGGCTCCCGCTAGTGCTCCAGTGGACTCCAAAGCAGACAGGAAAGCCCTTTTCTGGAACCAGACATCTGACCAGTGACTTTTTCCCCTGGAGGAACAGTCCGACTTCAGGCCTGCCTTTAGGGGCAAAAAAAAGTAGCTGATCACTACTTAGGCAATTTATTTGCCTCAGTTTAGGACTTTCCATTAGTGGAGGTCAAAACTTGGACTGCCTGATGTGTGAATGTGACTGCGAGCCTGAGTGAAGCGAAAGCTACTTTGTGTTGTTCTGTGTCTCTGTTAACTGCAAGGGGAATTCATGGTCTGGGTGCAAGTATAGAAAGTAGTTCCTTTAAACCTCCTGTGTTAGAATGTTGCTAAAGAAAATTAAGAAGAGCTCAGACCTCTGCCTGCAATGCAGATGTCTCTCTGAGAAATCAAGGGGCTCCAGAAGATGGGAAACATGAGAGTATTTGTTGATGTTTTATGTCTCTTCATTGTTTAATTTGTTTAAAGATGGGCCAAGTCCAGCTTTAGGGAAAGCTTAGTTTTGTATAGTAAGGCTGAACCATGATAGAGATTGCAGGATGTCCCGGCAGCTTCCAAGAATCCTTATTCTTGGGGAACATCTTGCTCTTTCAGGGTATTATCCCACCAGAAACTCTTAGCTAATGAAATTTATGTCTATGTCTGTAAAGTAGGGACTTTAATTTGCTCTTCCCTGAGTTATCATTTTGCTGTGCTAGGTTAAAATTTTAAGATTCTAAAGTTAACTTAAAAGTGTAAAATTTATAAAGGTTGCAATTCAGGGAAGTTTAAAACAAAGGCCAGCCAGTTCCAAGAGTGCTTGTGTCTAACAAACTATCTTCCCCACCTGAGGGGAAAGGAAAAAAAAATAAGCCACAGGTTTCCAAGGGACAGAATGGGCGGGGAGTAGGCATGTCCTCCTAACGTTTTCTCTACAACTCAAAGCATATTGTGGAATCATTAAAATTTTATTCTGACCATCAGGGGGCAGGTGGGCTGAAACTGAGGGGGTGAGGCATGCATCAGCAAAGAGAGCAGGAAGAGATAGGTTTTATTGATTTTTGCTGCCTGCAAGTCACTCTGCTGACATAAGGGTCTAGTCTGTCCTTGGTTCTTCCCATGCCAAGTATCTTCTGGTTATCTGAGCTATTATGTGCTCAAGGCTGCAAGTTTTCTGCAAGATATCTGCTAAGCACAATAAGTCTTTCTCTGCCCCCTTTTATTCTCTTTAACCCTATATAATCTCATTGTTCAGCCAGATTAAAAAGGATTAATTAATTTTGTGGTCAAGACCAAATCTTTAATGTTACAATTGGTTTAAGTTTTACTAATCTTTAAATTGGATATATTTGACAGCTTTTCCAAATATAATATTTTGAGAATTTAATTGAGAGAGAGCTTTGTGACATCTCAAGGGCCCTGAGGTGACACAAAGATCTGTTCTCTCCCTAAAAAAAATACTTTTGACCAATACAATATACTTGAAATTACATAAGGGAGTAAGCTATGCAGGTTGGGTTGGGTAACAAGATTAATGCTTCCATGATAATGGGTGGTTCTTGCTTGGGGCATAGGGCCCAGATTAGCATGTCCTTTCCTTGAACAGAAAGGGAAATCATAGTTATTCCTCAAGAAAAATGCTTTAGGTAATATTTGGCTTTAAAAATATCACAGTTTTTAAAATATAATAAATAGATATAACTAAAATAAAGAATTTAGATAAAGCTTTTTAGTAATAATTATAAATATGTTAATAATGATAGTCCAGTCACTCAAGAGGAAAAGGTGTTCTCTATTGAAGGAAGGAGCCAGTCCTATTTCTCCGACTAAAAGGCAGAGAAGCCTAAAAGAGAACAAGGGCAATAAGACTCTTATCCTGCCTTCCCCTCCAAATGCGACCAAGGGATGATCTGAGACAGTGGTCGGCAAACTCATTAGTCAACAGAGCCAAATATCAACAGTATAATAATTGAAATTTCTTTTTGGAGCCCAATTTTTTAGACTTAAACTCTTTCTTCAAAATAGACTGGCCCAGGCTGTGGTATTTTGTGGAAGAGCCATACTCAAGGGGCCAAAGAGCCACATGTAGGTAGTGAGCCACAGTTTGCTAACCACTGATCTGAGAGAACAGCCAAGATGGTGATTTATAATCCTAGCCTTCCCCTCAGAATGAGAGCTGTCTTGAAAATGCTCCAACTACCATAAGGCCATTGTGACATCAGAAGGCAGCTTTCCTAGGTTATGAAAGGAGTTAGAGCAGTAAAAAAAAGAGTTAAAACCTCTGTTGGAAGATCCACATGACTCAACTGACTAGCTAGACTAAAAGAAGGGGGAGTGATTTGAAAATTGGCTATGGCTATCTGGGAAAGGGAGTACCAGGCTGGCCCTGGTATGCTTCCAGCAGATGTAAGATTTCTAAACCCAGGAGCCATAGTGGGACTCAGAACTTAAATAAGGCATTCAATATTCAGCAGAGCAAAGAAGGGTCTTCTGAATTTGCCAACACAAAAAGATCAAATGAGAAAGTACTCTGGGCCAGACCCTGAGAACCTGTTGGGCCAAGAAATATTAAAATTTCTATTTTGTCACCAATAGTTGGCCTGACATTTCAAGGAAACTGCAAAGATAGAGAACTGAAAAGATAGAAGTGCAGAAAGCTGTTAAAAGAGGCTTAGAAGATCTATGTAGATAAGAATAAGAAAGGCAAAAACAAAAAACTAATATAATGTTTAGAACTGAAACATTAATTGCTAGAAAAGTTTTAATTTGTCTGCTCTTAGTTTTTATAACAAAAGGTGTCTTATACTCAGTTGAAGGTATATTTTCTTAAAAGTAAGGGTGTGTTTAAAATGTGTTCATAAATGTTAATCTAAGAAATACTGGTTGTTTACTTTTTGATAATCACTGAAAAATTAAGTTTTCTAAAAGTGAAGAATTCTAATATATTTTAAAGAGAAAGAAAAGAAAAGCCAAGTTGCTGAAGGTATGGCAGAAAGAAATAATATTAGAGTGGAAATACTTAATGGAAGGCCTGAGGCATGGTTATGCATTTTAAAGGACACAGAAAGAAGGGTTAAAGGCTAATTTGGAAGTGAAAAATTTGTGAAGGTTATATATGTGATAAGAAGGAAAGGAGAAATGTTAAAAGAAAACTAATTAAATGATACAGGCCAGTAATGCAGGACAAGCTGAACAGGGAAACTGAGATATTTAAACAGCAGTTTGCAACCATCTAGAAAACTCTGTCTTCCCTAAACCAAGGAGACTTAAAAGTGAATGATTAGGACAGAAGATGGCTGCTGATGGGAAGGCGGACTGCAAAATAGTGTGTGAATAAGAAAACAAAGTGAGAATGTGTGGTCACATGGGGAGTATTTGTTGGTGAGTTAAGGGACAGCTAAACTCTACGAGACTGTGGAGGACTGTCAGACGGGCTCCCCTGACCAAGCAGCCCCTATTGCTGCTGAGTTCCCTCTCCGAGTGACTGGCTTAGATGTGGAGACCATGCCATCTTAAAGGAAAAAGTGGATGTTATTGGGAGTCTGAAAAGCCCAGGGATTCTACAACTACAGCACTCAACAAACACCTGCGAGCCCAAGAACACCGGTCTCCAATTGACACAAGCATGCAGAGTCAGAGGATCTCTACACTCCACCATGGAAAGGTCAGATTTCACCTGGGATAGTGAGGTCTATGGTCTAGCAGGAGAAAGAAACCTGCACACAGAAGCTGGGGAAGTCTGCATCTAGAAAAAAATCCACGGCTGTTGGGGGTTGGCATGATCCATGAACTTGGAAGAGAGTCTACAGAGCTGCTAACAGAAGGGAACTCTAACAAGCAACCCATTTGATCTTGGAACAAAAGGTCAGCCTAAAAATTTTAAAAGTGCACAGGCTGCTTAGACCCAAAGGGAAAAAAGACTGCACAGTCTGGCGCACAGCCCTGAATTTCACACACTTAACACTGGCTCTTTTTTTTTTTTTCTCTTTAAATCCTCGCTTCTGATTACTAAGACCAATACATAGGATCACCCATTTGGGGACACCCTAAAAGACTGCAAGAGAAAGTTGTTTCTCTGAAACCTGGGGATCAGAGTGGGGAATAACCATCAGAGAACCAGCTCTGGGGCAACCCATTTCCCCAAAGTGGTATTAAGTGCCATAGAGAAAACAAATTTTAAACATTAGCTAGAGAGGACCTATAGACCCAGAAGTCAATCCAGAAACACTGTCACTCAGGGGTTGAACCACAAATTGACTCTTATGTAAACACTAATAAACTGTCTGCTTAATAATCAGGACTGGCTTACAACACTGAGGAGTAGTGGAATGCAGGGAACTTCAATACTGTCCTAAGTAGGACACAGGCATGCCAAACAGTAGAGGAAGTGAATGACCACTACTGCACATTTTTATTTTGATTTGTTTTCATCTTTTACTTAAGAAACTTTTTATGTTTTCCTCACTTGATTTTACCTCTTTAATGATCACATTTTAATTTTCAATCAGTATTATTTTACCTTTTTAAAGTGTCATTTAATTTTCTCTTTATTTTACTTTGAGATTAGTGTAATACATTCAATTTTTATTTTTTCTTTAGCATAATTTTAATCTATCTCAACTCTACCATCACTCCCTTGTTGTTCTGTTTCTCTTACCCTATTCCTTCTTTTGACCCCCTGTTAAAATTTCACCCTACTTATATATCTAATTTCTGATCTCCTGCTCCAAGTCCATACACAACTCTCTTCTCTTTCTTCACTATCCAAATTTTTTCCTCTATATACTTTTGTTATTGTATGTTTATTGTTGGTTATATCGATTTTTAGGATTGTTTGTGAGATTATTTCACTTTTTCTTTTTGTTGTTTTGCTTTTGTTTGTTTTTTTGCTTCTGTTTTCCCTCACCTCACTTGATATTAGTTGTTGTTTGTAGTTTGCATTCATCTCCAGGTGCTTACTGCTTGTATATGTTGGAATTAGTGACTATTTAATTGGAGTTTTATCCCCATATATATAGTTTTTCCCTTCTTTTTTCTTATTCTCTCTCTTTTCTCTCTTATTTTTTTCTTTTCCCAATTTCATTTTTTGCATTCCTTTTTTCCCGCTCTTCTTCTTACTTTCTTATCCTCTAAGTCATCTTTTTTGGGGATTATTAATATCATGAATACTTTTGTGTTCAGTACTTTGTGCAACTGCCTTGTTGTGTTGTATTTTTTTGCCTTTAAATGAATGCAGGAGAGAGAGAACTAAATAATCAGACACACACAAAAGAGAGAACATGGAAAGACAAAAAATCAGCTTGCATATGAAAGAAAAGCAGCCATCACCAGAAAACCAAGTAAACAAAATGGAAGCAAGCAACATAACAGAGAAAATATTCAGAGAAATGGTCATAATATAGATAAAAAGAATGGAAGACAAATTTGACAATGTGAGTAAGAACCAAGAGGAAATGAAGAAGAATCACGAAGAAAAGAAAAATGACATCCCTGCTGTAAAGACCTCAAAAGAAAGCATCAAGAGTAGAATAGAAGACGCAGAGGACCAAATCAGGGAGCTAGAAGATAAGGTAGAAAAAAATACCCAAGTAGAGCAGCTTCTAGAAAAAAAATTAAAAAGCAGGAGGAGATCCCAAGGGAACTTTGGAACAACATGAAAAAAAAAAAAAAAACACATCCACATAATAGGGATTCCAGAAGGAGAGGAAACTGGGAAAGGAATAGAAAACCTGTTTGAAGAAATAATGACAGAGAACTTCCCAGATAAAGGGAAGAAAATACACACACAAATCCAAGAAGGTCACGGAGTCCCAAACAAAATCAACCCAAAAAGACCAACACCAGAGGAGAAGAATCGAAGATGGTGGCATAGATAAACACCTACACTGCTGCCTCACACAACAATTTCAACACTACAACTAAAAGAAAAAACGGACATCATCCAGAACCACAGGAAAGCTGGCTAAGTGGAAATTCTACAACTAGAAAGAAAGAGAGGGGCACACGGAGACCCAGAGGAGCTGCAAAAAGCTGAGGTATGGAGACATGTGCGTGGAGAGAGCAGGTGCCAGAGAACCTGGCTGGCTTTCTCTGGCAATAGGGAAACAGAGACTCTCAAAGGCATTGAACCCCTTATCCTATAACACTAAACTCCAGACCCAGCTGAAACTCATATGGGGGGAGTTTGGACTGTGAAAAGGGAGAGGTGCATGGAAATTTAGGGGAGTCCCAAAAGATCAGAGGTCTGGTGGTGTGCACAACACTTCGCAGAGAACAGACTGCTGATTGTACTGCTGGCTTTTGCAAGTGGGCGGGAGACAGACCCTCCCAACTGCACCACTTCTGACTCCACTAAGCCCCTGTTTCAGGTGAAAACCTGGGGACCTAGACTCGTGTGGTCCTGGAGCACAGGGGAGCCGGAAAGGTGGCCGCCTAGAGGCACTGTGCCCACCCACAAGGACAGCTCCAGCAATTACCCAGTCATGTGAGACTCAGGGGCCATGGCGGGGGGGGGGGTAACTGGAAGGCAAAGTGGTCCCTTAAGACCTGAGACTCCACCCATCCCAAACTCAACAGAGAAGCTTCTGCGGTTTTGCAAGTCTGGTATCATAAGGCTGAATCCAACACAAAAGTTCTCCCAGCATAGTGAAAATGCCGAGACAAGGGAAGGGATCACAAACAAAAGAAATGGAGGAAAACAAATGACTGGATATAGAGTTCAAAACCACGCTTATAAGGTTTTTCAAGAATATGCTAGAAAAGGTGGATAAAGTTAGCGAGAGCCAAAAGGAGATGAAAAAGGACTAACTAGAGATGCAAAAGATTCAACTAGAGATGGAAAAGGTCCAACCAGAGATGGAAAAGGACCAACTAGAAATTAAACGTACACTGACTGAAATGAAAAATATTATACAGAGTCCTAACAGCAGACTAGAGAAAGGCAAGAATCAAGTCAAAAATTTAAAATATAAAGAATCAGAAAACCCTCAACTGGAAAAGCAAGAAGAGAAAAGAATCCAAAAAATGTGAAGATAATGTAAGGAGCCTCTGGGATAGCTTCAAGCATACCAACATCAGAATTGTGGGGGTGCCAGAAGAAGAGAGGGAGCAAGATACTGAAAACATATTTAAAGAAATAATGACTGAAAACTTCCCACATCTGGTAAAAGAAATAGACTTACAAGTCCAGGAACCACACCAACCCCAATATAAAAGGAATCCAAAGAGGACTACACCAAGACACATCATATTAATATACCAAGAGCAAAAGACAAAGAGAGAATATTAAAAGCAGCAAGAGAAGAACAGTTCATTACCTACAAGGGAGCACCCATACGACTGTCAGCTGATTTCTCAACAGAAACAATGCAGACCAGACGGGAGTGGCAAGAAATGTTCAAAGTGATGAATAGCAAGAACCTACAACCAAAAATAATTTATCCAACAAAGCTATCATTCAGAATTGAAAGGCAGATAAAGAGCTTCACAGATAAGAAAAAGCTAAAGGAGTTCATCAACTCCAAACAGTATTATATGAAATGCTGAAAGGTACTCTTTAAGAAGAGGAAGAAAAAAAAGATAAAAAGCCAAAAAAATTATGAACAACAAATACATATCAACAAGTGAATCTGAAAATTAAGGAAATTGAAGGTTTGATCAACAGAATAAACTGGTGAATATAATAGAATCGGGAGCACAGAAAGGGAGTGGACTGATAATTCTCAGGGGGGGAAAGGGGAGGGGTGTACAGGGAGAGACTGGACAAAAATCATACACCTATGGATGAGGTCAACGGGAGGGAGGTAAGGGTAGAGGGAAGGGTGGGAGCTGGGTGGAGGGGAAGTATATAGGGGAAAAAAGAGAAACAAATATAATAATCTGAATAATAAAGATTTAAAACAAAACAAAACAAAAAAAAGAACTCCCTGTTGGATGAAGTCAAATTTGTTCTATTGGGCTTTGTGAATTAGTCATGATTCATCTCCATAATTATCTGTAACAATTAAAAACTATATGATTCACAGGGATTATTGTAGAAACAGCTACAGAATATCAGTAAACAAGTTTGGGAAATATTTCCTTTCTCTTGTGTGTGTTTTTAAATGATGTCATCATTCAAATACCTACTTTACATGTTTCTTTGGAAGTTTCAAAGTTACCAGACTCCCAATGTTCTCTATCTTGAGAAATGATAAACAGTTTTTCAAGCCATAAAACAGGGAGGTGTCCTTGATGCTGAATGCTCTCTTAGATTCTATAGCTCAATCATTACCAAGTTGTAAGATTTACCTCCTAAAATCCTCATACCCCTCTATTTCTCACACTCTCTATAGGCACAACCAAATTCTAGCTACATTCACCTCTTGCCTGGACTTCTGAAATAATTTCCTAACTCATCTAACTGAATCCATTAATACTCCAGTCCATTTCATTCTCCATACTACCCCAAAAACAATATTATAAAATATAAAACTTGTTATGTCATTACCCGAATGCCACTCTCAACCTATTGTTAAGAGCTGAATTCTGCAAAAGTCCTATGTAAAAAACCTTAACCTCCAGTAACTCAGAATGTGGCCGAATTTGTAGACAGGGCTTTTAAAGAAGTAAGTTAAAATAAGGCCATTAGGGTGGGTCCTAATCCATCTGACTCATGTCTTTATAAGAAGAGGAAATTTAAAAACAAAGGGAATACTAGCTATGCCCACATAGAGTAAAGATCATATGGACATAATAAGAAGGCAAGCCAAGGAAAGAAAGAGTTTAGGAAAAAAACAATCTACTCACACCTTGATCTTGGACTTCCAGCCTCCAAAATTAATTTCTGTTGTTTAAACCATTCATCCTGTGTTATTAGTTATGGCATCCCTTGTAATCTAATACATTGCCCTATCCCATCTCCACTTCAAACTTGTAACTTTTTTCCAAGGCATATAAATCAAGAACCAAAATCGTTAAGCTTAGTTTTCCCTCATCCATATTATAAAACAGATCCAATATTTAACTACCTACACTGTTTTTCCTTTTGCATTGAGTAGATGTATTAGTTACAGCAACCTTAGCTACTTTGAGAAATAGACTCGATATCTTAGTGAGTTAACAGCAACTTTCTTTCTCTCTCAAATAAGGCGTAAACACATTTCTTAGATGGTTCTAATTGGATCCTTTCATCTTGTCTCTGCCATTCCAACGTATGACTTCCATGTTGGCTGTGCTCATCTCATCTAGATCAATGACATTTAAAATTTTAACTTGTTGAAGAGAATGAGCCAGAATATCCTGCAGTGTAGAATTGTCTTGTAAAAAAAAGAATGCAATCAATAAAAAAAGAAAAATGAAATGAAAGAAGTAATATAAATGAAGCCACTTTAAAATGAGCTGGAGCTCTAATGGATTTGACTCAGTGGGTAGAGCAGTGGTTCTCAACTTTTCTAATGCTGAGATCCTTTAATACAGTTCCTCATGTTATGGTGACCCCCAACCATATTTCATAACTGTAATTTTGCTATTGTTATGAATTATAATGTAAATACCTGTGTTTTCCGATGGTCTTAGGCGACCCCTGTGAAAGTGTCGTTCAACCCCCAAAGGAGTCGCGACCCACAGGTTGAGAACCACTGGGGTAGAGCATTGGCCCATAGATTGAAGGGTCCTAGATTCAATTCCAGTCAAGAGCATGTATCTTGTCTGTGGGGAGCGGGTGCACAGGAGGCAGCTGATTGATGTTTCTAACTTTATATCCCTCTCCCTTCCTCTCTGTGAAATCAATAAAAATACATGTTTTTAAAAATGAGCAGGAGTTGCCATCCCAGAAAAACTTCTTTGCTTGTCTTATGCCTCAAACTTTTGGAATGTAAAAACAGGGCAAAATGACCTTTGGACTAGGCTTAAAGCAACATTGAACCCCAAGGGGCTATTTGCCTAGATGACAAGAAAGCAGATATTAAGACAAGGGGTCTGATAACTACCAGACTAAAAATTAAAAACATTGTTTAGAATTAGCCTTCTTTCTATTGATGTAATTGTTCCCTTTCCCTTTCTCAGAAGTACCCTATTTCTTTCTCTCCTAATTGGAACACTGTTTAGGCTTTTATTAAAAGCTATTATTGCTTCCTGACAACTATTGTTTTTTTATTATTATTTCAAATAAATGATTTTGGCCTCCCAAAGCCCTTTATTAATTTTTGGTTAAGCCTTCTTTTTCTTCATAATGAGAAAACTTGTTTGTATAGTTAGCTACACTTATTGAACTTCCAGATATTCTGCAAATAATGAGATAGATGGGATTTTTTTAAAATTTATTGTTGACAGTATTAGGGGTGTTCCTCATTTTCCCCTCATTTGCCTCTCTTCATCTATCTCTTGCCCTAACCCAGATCTTGCCCACACTATTGTATGTGTCTATGGGCTATGCCTATATGCATATATGTTCTTTGGTTAATCTTTTCCCGTCCCCTCTGCACCCTCCCCTCTAAGATCTATCATTCTGTTCCCTGCTTCCAAGTTTCTAGACCTTGTTTTGTCTGTCAATTTATTTGTTCATTAGATTCCATATATAAGTAAAGTCATGTGATAGTTGTCTTTCTCTAACTGGCTTATTTTGCTTAGCATCATAATTTCCAGGTCCCATCATGCTGTCATAAAAGATAAGAGATCTTTTTTTAAAGCTGCATAGTATTCCACTGTGTAAATGTACCAGAACTTTAAAAAAACATATATTTTTTATTGATTTCAGAAAGGAAAGGAGAAGGAGAGAGAAATAGGAACATCAATGATGAGAGAGAATCATTGATTTGCTTCCCCACACTGGGTTGGAGCCCACAACCCAGGCATGTACCCTGACCAAGAATTGAACCAGTGACCTCTTGGTTCCTTGGTTGATACTCAACCTCTGAGCCACACCAGCCAGACTTGTACCAGAACTTTTTTATCCACTCACCTACTGATGGTCACTGTGGCTGTTTCCAGCCCTTAGCTATTGTAAATAGTGTTGCTATAAACAGGGTGTACATGTATTCCCTCTGATTGGTATTTCAAAATTCTTAGGGTATTTTCTTAGAATTCAGACTACTGGGTCAAATGACAGTTCCATTTTTCTATTTTTTGAAAATCCTTCATACTATTTTCCATAGTGGTTGCACCAATCTGCATTCCCATCAGCAGTATATGTACTATGGTTTCCTTTTTTCTACATCCTCACCAGCTCCTGATTGTTGATTTATCAATGATAGCCATTCTGCAGGTATGAGGTGATATATCCTTGGAGTTTTAATTTGCATCTCTCTGGTGATCAGTGACCTTGGGCATTCTTTTCAGATGTCCATTGGCCATCTGTATGTCCTCTTTGGAGAAGTGTCTATTCAAGTCCATTTCCTATTTTTTAATTGGATTGTTTCCTGGTGTTCAGTTGTATGAGTTTTTTGTATATTTTGGAAATTAACCCCTTATTAGATGTATCATTGGCAAGAATATGTTCTCCTATATAGTGGGGTTCCCTTTTCATTTTGTTGGTTTTTTGTTTGTTTTTTGCTGTGCAGAAGATTTTCGTTTGATGTAATCACATTTGCTTATTTTTTCCTTTGTTTCTCCTGCTCTTAGATGTATTAGCAAAAATCCTGCAATGAATGATATCTGAAATTATACTGTCTATGCTTTCTTCTGGGATTTTTATGGTTTCACAACTTACATTTAAGTTTTTTATCCATTTTGAATTTATTCTCATGTATGATGTAGGTTGGTGATCTAGTTTCATTTTTTTGCATATCTCTAACCAATTTTCCCAACACCATATATTGAAGATACTATCTTGACGTCATTGTATGCTCTTTCCTCCTTTGTCAAATATTAATTGGTCATAAAGGCATGGGTTGATTTCTGGGGTCTCTGTTCCATTGGTTTATATGCCTGTTCTTATCCATATTTTCTCACCTGAGGACATGCCCATTGATTGTAGAGTGTAAGGGATAGAGAAATATCTATGTGAGAAAGAAACATTGATTAGCTGCCTCCCATTCACACCTCAATAGGGGACTGAACCTACAAACTAGGTAGGTGCCCTGTTGGGAATTAAACCTGTGACCTTTCAGTGTATAGGATGATACTCTAACCAACTGAGCCACAGTGGCCAGGGCACATTCCATATTTTTGTAAAGTATGTGGTTGTCTAACCAATATGCTATCAACCTGAAACTAATACAAAATAATGTTAAATAGAAACTGTAATTGGAAATTTTTCTAAATTAAAAAAATTAGTCCAGTAAGTTCTTATAAAGTGATTCCATAAAGTAATTCTTATGAAGTAATATTATAAATAATTTTAGCACTATAGTTATTCCAATCAAACATTTTATTCAGTTTATGAAAGGAAGAAAAGGTATACAAAAAGAATGCAAACATAATTTCCCAGACTTCATTAAATAGTCATTGCACTTATGCCATTTTTTCACTCTACTAATAATCCAGCCAATACAATACTAACAATTATAATTAGAGCAACAAAGTACCTTGATTATTGGAAGTGTGTCCACTCATGCCATAAATAATTTAGAATAAATCTTTAAGAGTATTTTTTTAAGAGTCCTTGGATTTATACTTTCTGGGTAGAGAGCTTACAATGCTGGGTGTTAGTAGAACCTAAAAAAAATTTACTGAGGATTTCTAGACTAATAAATGGTAGAAAAAGCCATTGCCATCATCTAATGCTACTTGAAGAAATATATCATTAATGTGAAGTTCAAAGAAAAGTAACTTGGGGATGTCCGCTCATTCTCAATGCACTGACTACCTGCCCCCAGGGTCATGCAGTTTTGTTTTTCTTTGCTTCTGGGCCCTCTACCACAACCATATTCGGGCCAAGAAACATCCAAGCTGAATCCCTTTCTTTGAATTTCTTGGAGGCAGAGGTACTGAGCAGTGCTGTTTATTTTATGCCTGGCATTGTTCAATATAGATGTCGATTGGGACTGAAAAAATAACTCTAAACCCTGGAACAAACCCGGTTCCAATAGGTCTACTCAAGAAGAAGAAACTGAAGAAAAAGTGTCCTGATTTCTAAATGAAATGTTTCACTATACAGCTGTTTAGAATGAAGATCTTCTAGAAGCCATCTGCACAATTGTTCACTTAACTGGGAATATTTCCCCTCCAAATGCATGAAATCATGTTGGTTTATTGTGTTGATGTTTACACTGATGACTAATATATATTTGAAATTTGAAATAGGATAGGTAACTTGTATAGAATGATATTCATCTCAAATGGAAAAAGTAAAAAAAAAATCTTAGAGACTAAAATTTTACAAAAAGAATAAAAAGAAGGGCTTGATCCTTGGGATAATGGCAGCAGAATAGATGGATGTGTCTGGAGCCTTATCACTGGGCAGATGGAGAGAGCAGCTGAGAAGTCGCACTGGGAGTGTGTGTTGGCAAGTTAAGAGTCAGTTATCCTCCAGGAGAAGGTGGGGGACTGCTGGACGGGGCTCTCCTGATCAGGCAGCCCCACTGCCATGGGGTTTTTGTCTCCTGGAGCCACCAGCATGAACGTGGAGACCGCAGCATCTTGCAGGGGGAAGTGGATGTCAATGGCGATCTGAAAAGCTACAGCTGCAGCACCCACCAAACAGCCAGGGGACCCAGAACACGGCTCTCCAATCGGCGCAGACACTCAGACTCAAAGGAGCTCCACACGCCACACAGAAAGGTCAAATTTCGCCTGGGATAAGGTGAGGTCTCCTGTCTCGCAGAACAGAGAAGCGCACACTGTGGGAACTGGACTGAGAGAAAGCTGCTCTAAAGAGAAATCCATGGATGTGGGTCAGGGTATGATCCCTAAATGTGGAAGGGGACCTTCAGAACTATTAACAGAGAGGAGCTCTAGAAAGCAACCTATATTAATCTGAGGCAGAAGAACAGCCTGGGAGTTATTACAGTGTCCTCACTGCTCAAACAGGAGCAGGGAAGGGAGAGAGCACAGACAGCATTCTCCTCTTCAGACCCTGGTTTCTGATCGCTAAGCCCAATACATAGGATCACGCAATTGGAGACATCTTGAGAGAATTCAGGGGAAGGGTGTTTTTCTGGAACCTGGGGATTGGAGCACAGAGTAATCATGAGAGAATCAGCTCTAGGGCAACCCATCCCCACAAACCGGTATTGAGAAACACAGAGTAGCAGGATCTAAGCACAGCCTAGAAAGGTCCTGTGCTTAGTCTCAGAGATCAATTTTGAAACACTGCCACCCAGTGGATGACTCACAAATTGACTCTCACATAACCACAAAAGAATAAAAAGATTAAGATACAACTCAGCAGTGGAACACAGGGAACTGCAATACTCTTCCAACTGGGAAACAGGAGTGCCAAACAGAACAATAGTAGAAGTGAATGACCTCCACTATGGTCCATTCTATATTTTTTAATTTTTTTTTGCATATTTTAATTAAAAAACTATTTTTTTCTTTTCTCCGCAATTGATTTTACCTTTTTAATTATTAAATTTTTATTTTCAACTAGTATTATTACTACTACTATTTTGCCTTTTTGGGGGAAAAACAACAACTGTCATTTTATTTGCTCTTAATTTTACTTTGGGATTAGAGTTCTACATCCTATTTTCATCTTTCCTTTAGCATAATTTTACTCTTTCTCAACTCTACCTTTATGTCAACACTCTCTCCCTAACTTTCCCCATTTTGTTGTCTTGTTTCTCTTTCCTTTTTCCAACTTTAGATTCTCCTATTCTTTCTCTTTACCTGGTTAAAATTTCACTCCACTTATTTATCTAATTTAAAATCCCCTACTCCAAGTCCATACAAACCTCTCTCTTCTTGTCTTTACTATCCAAAAATTTGTTTTACTCTATGTCCTTTAGTTGTTGTTTGCCTGAATGGTGATTATATTGATTTTTTATACTTTTTGTGAGATTGTTTTTGCTTATTCTACCTGTTTTATTTTACTTTTTGTTTGCTTTATTTTGGTTTGTTTATTACCTCTCTTTTCCCTTGATATTGGTTGTTATTTGTAGTTTGTATTAATCTCCAGGTACTTGTTGCCTGCATTTCTTAGGATTAGTGGCTGTTCTATTGGAGTTTCCTCCTCACATCTATAACTTGTTCCCCTTTTCTCTCTTGTTCTATTTCTTTTCTCTCTGACTTTTTATCTCTTTCTCTTTTCTTCTTCTTCTTTTTTGTATTTTTTATTTTATTTTATTTTTCTCCCTCCTCCCAATTTGATTTTGGCACTTCTTTCTTTTCTTTTTTCCTCAATTTTCTCTCCTTCTTTCTCTACTTACCCCTAATTTGTCTTCATTGGTGGTCACCATATTTGTGGTTATTAACATCATGAATACATTTCTGTTCAGACCCTTGTGTGTTGTACGTGGTCATGTTGTAGTTTGTGCCTTTAAATCAACATAGGAAAGAGAATGACATAACCAGACAACCGGAGAAGAAAGACTATGGGCAGACGAAGAAATAGCCTGCATATGACAGAAAAGCAGGTATCACCAGAAAAGGAAGTAAACGAAATAGAAGAAAAAACAGACCTGCCAGAGAAAGAGTTCAGAAAAATGGTCATAAGGTGGCTGCAAAGAATGGAAGACAAAAACAACAATGTAAGAGCCAAAAGGAAATGAAGAAGCAAGAAGAAATGAAAAATAATCAAGAAGAAATGAAAAATGACATTGCTGCTATAAAGAACTTAATAGAAAGCATCAAAAGTAGACTAGAAGAAACAGAGGACCACATCAGTGAGCTAGAAGACAAGGTAGGAAAAAATACCTAAGTACAGCAGCTTCTAGAAAAAAAGTTAAAAAGAAAGAGGAGGGCCTAAGGGAACTTTGGGATAACACAAAACATAACAACATCTGCATAATTGGGGTTCCAGAAAGAGTGGAAACTGAGCAAGGGATAGAGAACCAGTTTGAAGAAATAATGACAGAAAACTTCCCAAATATAGGAAAGAAAAAACCCACACAAATGCAAGAAGCTCACCGAGTCCCAAGGAAAAATGAACCCAAAAAAATCGACAGCAAAGCACATTATAATTAAAATGGCAAAAACCAATGACAAAGTAAGAATCTTAAAAGCAGGCAGAGAGAAACAGAAAGTTACCTACAAAGGAACCCCCATAAGAATAGCAACTGATTTCTCAACAGAAACTCTTCAGGCCAGAAAGGAATGGAATGAAATATACAAAGTCATGCAAAGGAAGGATCTGAATCCAAGAATACTGTACCCAGCAAGGTTTTCAATCAAAATTGAAGGTGAAATCAGGAGCTTCACAGACAAAAAAGGGCTAAGGGAATATATTACCAACAGATCAGCAATGCAAGAAATGTTAAAGGTTTTGCTGTAATAAAAAGAAATAGGAAGCAAAGAAGGAACTCGGGGGTAAAGACTAAAAATGGCAACAGATAAGTACTTATCAATAATAACTTTAAAGGTAAAGGGATTAAATGCTCCAATCAAAAGACATAGGGTAACTGATTGGATAAGAAAACATGATCCATATATCTGCTGTCTGCAAGAAACCCACCTCAGAAAAAGAAATGCACACAGATTGAGAGTGAAGGGATGGAAGATGGTATTTCAGGCAAATGGAAATGAAAAACAAGCTGGAGTTGCAATACTTATATCTGACAAATTAGATCTCAAAGTGAAGGACATAACAAGAGATAAAGAAGGCCACTTCATAATATTAAATGGAACAAACCAACAAGAAGAAATAACTCTGGTAAACATATATGCACCCAATATAGGAGCACCTAAATACATAAAAGAACTCCTGGAGGATATTAAGGGAGAGATTGACAGCAATACAATCATAGTAGGAGACTTTAATACCCCACTGTCACCACTGGACAAATCCTCTAAACAAAAAAACAGCAAACAAACATCAATATTAAAAGAATCACTAGACCAGATGGAATTAATTGACATCTTCAGAACATTTCATTCTAATGCCACAGAATATACATTCTTCTCCAGTGCACATGGGTCATTTTCAAAGATAGACCATATGTTGGGTAATAGGAAAAGTCTCTTCAAATTCAAGAAGACAGAAATCATATCAAAAATTTTCTCAGATCACAGTGGCATAAAACTGGAAATCAACTACAATAAAAACAATATAAAGAAATCAAACATAAGGATACTAAACAGCATGCTATTAAACAACGATTGGGTAACCAGAGAGATCAAGGAAGACATAAAAAAAACATCATGGCATCAAATGACAATGACAACACAACAATACAAAATTTATGGGACGCAGTGAAAGCAGTCTTGAGAGGGAAGCTCATAGGTCTACAAGCCTACTGCAAAAAAAAAAAAAAAAAAACAGGAAACAATGGTAATAAATTTCCTAACCTAACCTTACAACTCAAAGAGCTAGAAAGAAAGCAACAAGAAAAGCCCAATGTATGCAGAATGAAGGAAATAGTAAAGAACAGAGCAGAATTAAACAACATGGAGACCAAAGAAACAATTCAAAAGATCAGCATAACCAAGAGCTGGTTCTTTGAAAGATTAACAAGATTGTTGGACCTCAAGCCAGGCTCACCAAGAAACCAAGAGAGAAGAACCAAATAAACAAATCAGAATGAAAGAGAAGTAACAACAGATACCGCCAAAATACAAATGATTGTTAAAAAATTCTATGAACAATTATATTGCAACAAATTGGACAACCTGCAAGAAATGGACATATTCCTAGAAAAATATAACCTTTGAAAACTCAATCAGGAAGAATCTAAACATCTCAACAGTCCAATAACTATGGAAGAAATTGAAGCAGTCATCAAAAAGCTTCCAGCAACCCTTGCTCACTGTTGGTGGGAATGCAGACTGGTGCAGCCATTGTGGAGAACAGTATGAAGTTTTCTCAAAAAACTAAAAATGGATCTCCCATTTGACCCAGCAATCCCACTCTTAGAAATTTATCCTAAGAAATTACAAACACCAATCAGAAAGGATTTATGCACCCCTATGTTCATAGCAGCACAATTTATAATAGCTACAATTTGGAAACAGCCTAGGTGTCCGTCAGCAGATGAGTGGATCAGAAAACTGTGATACATCTACACAATGTAATTCTATGCTGCCATTAAAAAGAAGAACTCTTACCATTTGCAGCAACCTGGATGGAACTGGAGAGCCTTATGCTTAGTGAAATAAATAAGCCAGTCAATGAAGGAGAAGCACCACATGATCTCACTCATTTGTAGATAATAAAGAACATTGTAAATTGATGAACAAAAGAATAGATACAGAGGCAATAAAGCATCAAACAGACTGTGAAATTATAGCAGGAAGATTAAGGAGAGGTGGGGTAGATAAGAGATCAATAAAAGGACTTGTATCTATGCATATAAGCATAACCAATGAACATAGACACTGGGGGGTTGGATTATGCCTGGGAGGGAGGGGGGTAATGGGGAGATATGTATACGTGTAACACAATAAAATAAATAAATAAAAGCTTCCAGCAAACAAAAGCCCGGGACCAGATGGCTACACAGGAGAGTTTTACTAAATATTCAAGGAAGAATTAAAACGTATTCTCCTCAGACTACTCAAAAATATTCAAGAAGAAGGAACTCTTCCAAACACCTTCTATGAAGCCAGCATCACCCTAATATCAAAACCAGATAAAGACAACACAATGAAAGAGAATTATAGGCCAATATCTCTTATGAACATAGATGCCAAAATCCTCAACAAAATTCTAGCAAATTGGATCCAGCAGTACATCAGAAAGATCATACACCATGACCAAGTAGGATTCATCCCAGGAAGCAAGGATTGTACAATATCCACAAATCAATAAATGTGATACATTACATAAAATAACTGAGAGATAAAAATCTCATAGTCGTATCAATTGGTACAGAAAAAGCATTTGACAAAATCCAACACACTTTCTTGATAAAAACTCTCAGCGAAGTGGGGATAGAAGGATCATACCTCAACATCATAAAAGCCATATATGATAAACCCACAACTAACATCATATTCAATGGGCAAAAACTAAAACCATTTCCCCTAAGAGCAGGAACAAGACAGGGATGCCCATTCTCACCTCTCCTGTTCGACATAGTACTGGAAGTATTAGCCATTGCAATTAGACAAGAAGAAAGAAATAAAAGGCATCTAAATTGGAAAACAAGAAGTAAAGCTGTCCTTATTTGCAGATGACATGATACTATATATAAAAAACCCAAAACACTCCATCAAAATACTAATAGACTTAACAAATGAATTCAGCAATGTAGTAGGATACAAAATTAATGTGAAGAAATCTATGGCATTTCTACACATTAATAATGAACTTACAGAAAGAGAGATTAAAAAAGCAATCCCATTTACCATCCCACCAAAAAAATCAATATACCTAGGAATAAACTTAACTAAGGAGGTAAAAGACCTATATGCAGAAAACTACAGGACACTGAAAAAAGAGATAGAGGAAGACATAAACATATGAAAGAGCATACCATCCTCATGGATTGGAAGAATCATTATCATTAAAATGTGTACACTACCCAAAGCAATCTATAGATGCAATGCGCTCCCCATTAAAATACCAATGGTTTATTTCACAGACTTCGAAAGAACTCTCCAAAGATTCACCTGGAATAAAAAAAAAAAAGACCCCAAATAGCCACAGCAATCCTGAGGAAGAAGAATAAAGTAGGTGGAGTCTCAATACCAGATTTCAAGCCGTATTTCAAAGCCACTGTTCTCAAAAGAGTCTGGTACTGGCAGAAGAACAAACATATAGACCAATGGGATAGAATAGAGGATCAGAAATCGACCAAAACCACTATATTCAATTAATATTTGGTAAAAGAGTCATGAACATACAATGGAGTCCAAACAATCTCTTCAATAAATGGTATTTGGAAAATTGGACAGATACATGCAAAAAAATGAAGCTAGACCACCAACCTACACCACACACAAAAATAAACTCAAAATGGACACAGGATTTAAAGATAAAATGGGAAATTATAAAAATACTAGAGGAATCCACGGGCAGCAAAATCTCAGACATATGCTGAAAGAACTTTTTCACTGATACTGTTCCAAGGACAATAGAAGCTAAAGAGAAAATAAACAAATGAGACTACATCAAAATAAAAAGCTTTTTCACAGCAAAAGCTACCATCAACAAAACAACAAGAAAGATCACTGTATGAAAGAACATATTTGCCAATGTTATCACTGATAATGGTTTAATCTCCAACATCTACAGGCAATTTATACAACTTAATAAAAGGAAGATAAATGATCCAATAAAAAAAAATGGGCAATGGACCTAAATAGAATCTTTTCAAAAGAAGACAGAAGGAAGGCCAAGAGACACATGAAAACATGTTCAAAGTCACTAATTATCTGAGAGATGTAAATCAAAACAATTCGATACCATCTCACACCTGTCAGAATGGCAATCATCAACAAATCAACAAATGAAAAGTGTTGGCAAGAATGTGGAGAAAAAGGAACCCTTGTGCACTGTTGGTGGGAATGCAGACTGGTGCAGCCACTGTGGAGAACAGTATGGAGTTCCCTGAAAAAACTAAAAATGTAAGTCCCATTAGACCCAGCAATCCCACTCTTAGGAATATACCATAAGAAAGTAGAAACACCAATCAGAAAGGATTTATGCAACTTAATTTACAAGAGCTAAAATTTGGAAACAGCCTAGGTGCCCATCAGCAAATGAGTAGATCAGAAAACTATGGTATATCTACACAATGGAATTCTATGCTGCCATTAAAAAGAAGGAATTCTAACCATTTGCAGCAACCTGGATGGAACTGGAGAGCCTTTTGCTAAGTGAAATAAGCCAGTCAATGAAGGAGGAGCACCACATGATATCACTCATTTGTGGATAATAAAGAACATTATAAACTGATGAACAAAAGGATAGATACAGGGGCAGTAAAGCATCAAACAAACTGTCAAATTACAGCAGGAAGATTAAGGAGAGGTAGGGTAGATAAGAGATCAACAAAAGGACTTGTATGCATGCATATAAGCATAACCAGTGAACACAAGACACTGGGGGGTTGGGGTATGCCTAGGAAGGGGGTGGGGCAATGGCAAGATATGTATACATGTAACACAATAAAAAAAAGGCTCAAAAAAAAATAAAAGAACAAAAAGAAGGAATATATAGAAAGTACATTTCATCTAGCATGGCCAGTGGTAGGATCTGAGGAGGGTCGGAGAAGGATTAAAGAAAACAGACAAGAGAAAGTAGCTCGGGATAGGTGGGACACTGTTCTCAGATGGGGAGACAGTGCCTCAGCCTGCAAGCCAAGCTTTATTTTACAGTCAGATCCCACGAGGCAAAGCAAGGCATGGTCAAGATGTTTACAATGTTCTCACAAGTTTCAGATCTACTTAATTACATGCACCTGAGAACTCTATCAAGCTTTGTTTAGGGAGTACTTGCTGTACCACCCATAGCCTACATCACTCAGTTACCTAGAACCACAGGTTCAGACCATAAGGTCAAGTTTACAACCATAACCTTTGACTATAATTGTGCTGGGAGGGCTTTTCCCTCCAAGCTGGGACCCTACACATGGCTTTGCCACAAGAGAACCATGCCCTCTCATTACTTTGAGGCTTGAACCTGTCCAAACACTGTAGCTGCTCTCCACAGAAAGCAAGAAATATAGATTGGAGAATAAAAAGACTAAGACAGCAAAATTTATATGGAATGGTAAGAAGCCACTAGAAGATAATAAGAATTTTATGACAGAATAAATTAGACAAACATCTCTAGAGGCAGGGGGAGGTGCTTTATAAAGGAAATTAGGTGATTGGTTGCCTATAAAGGAGGTGAAAAAGTTTGGGAGTAAATATTTTGCTTTTTCTGTAGGCGTACATGGGAGATGTGTGAACTAAAAATAATAGAGAGAAAGCAATATGTACATAGCAAGAAAATTAAATAAAACAACATTACAGGGATTGTTGTTAATGTACAACAGCATAGAATGTGTGATATATTGTATTATTACATTATTTTCTTCTCTTAGTTCTCATTGAAAGTCACAGAAGATAAACACATTATAGTAATTTCTCTTTGAATTCGACAGACCAAACTATAGATATATCCATTTTAAGCCTAGTTTTGCTTTCTTGTTTCTCAGAGTTACCTTCCAAAGAGGTAGAAACTTTAGAGAAAGTCACACTGGTGATCTAAATGATTAAAAAATGTTTCTGAAGTCAACAATAAGAATTTAATAGCATGTGCATTGTTCAGATTGAGAATTGATCATTTCCATATACATTTTAGGAGTCAGTCAACTACTTCCTTAAGTTTATACCATAACTGAATTGTAAAGAGCCAGAGATCCTGACAATGATAGTCCTCAGGAAGGAAGAAATAAGTGAGAATCCTCAGCTGACTAGGACTTGATTTAAGTCAGAATCAATAAGAATTGCAATTAAGATGGGTTTTATTAAGCAATATCCTATCTAATTTGAATCTCATCTTCAAGTTTCTCATTATCAACCCAGCTCTCAATTAGAGATCTTTTGGGGACTGATGGAAATATCTACTAATAATGCTTATATGAGAATTTGAAAACTATTTAGTGAACTTATCTACTTTTCTGTTACTAAACTTTTGCAAATTTCCCTTGGGTAGCTTCTCATTATCTCAAATGATTATCTTTCTCATGGTACCTTGTTAAGTTTTGGATTTGCTTTTTTCTCCATAAGAGCAAAGATGATCACTCTCAAGGTTGGTATAACAGGGCTGGAATACAGACTGTTTTTCAGTCATTATAATTGGCTTCCTCCTTGGTCTTCTAAAAGTCCTAAGTGAATTAAGATTGGAAAAAAGGAGCTCCTCTGGGCCAATAACTCCCCAAGTCAAGAACCAAGTGACTTTTTTTCTGGCCAATGTCTTCTCATTAATTTCCCACCTGATTATTAACATAATAAAGCTGCCTCTTCAGTAGGAACTAACTATCCAAAAAGGCTTGTTCTTACTTTTCAGAGACAGTTAAAAATATGCTTAAAAATCCATCAAGATAGTTCACCAAACTAGGACACAGAAAATGTTTACCATTTTTTAATCTCCCCAATTTACTCTGGGTCCCCTTATTGGGTACATGTTAGTTTACTGTATAGTCTTCAATGCTTGACTAATTCATTAGTAAATAAGAGTACATGCTCTGGCCGGTGTGGCTCAGTTGGTTGGAGCTTCATCCCATGCACCTTTGGCAGGTTTGATTCCCAATCAGGGCACATATCTAGGTTTTGGGTTTGATCCCCAATTGGGGTGCATACAGAAAGCAGCTGATTAAGGTTTCTCTCTTTCTCTTTTCCTTCCCTCTCCCTCCAAATCAGTTTTTAAAAAACCAACATATCCTTGGGTAAGATAGAGAAAAAAAAATAAAAGTATGTACAATATTGATCACTAAATAGGTAACTATGAAATCTATAGTAATTTGTCCTAAGGAAATACAAATGTTTTATTCATCTTCCCTGCCTTTGTTTAACATCCTCTTCAGGTTATCCTATATAGGTACATTAGTTTATTTGTTTATATTGACCAGTCTTCTGGTTGCAAAGTGATAACCAACAAAAATAAGTTTGCAGGCTAGTTTTATCCCTATGTGTTGTTTACTTTCCTATATACTAGTAATAAAAGCCTAATATTGTAAGTATCCAGTCATCTGGTCAACCAATCAAAGCATAATATGCTAATGATATGCTAAGGCTGCTCACCTGCTTGCTATGATGGGCACTGACCACAAGGGGGAAGACACTCCGACCCATAGGTCAGCTTGCTGCTGGGGTCCGGCCTATCGGGACTAAGAAAGAGAGGCCATACATACCCTAGAGCCCTCACGCATTCCCTCCACAGCTGGCCAATCTCCCATGTCCTTCCCTGGCCCCAATGGTGCACTGGTGGGGTCTCTCAGCCCAGCCTGCACCCTCTTGCAATCTGGGACCCCTCAAGGGATGTTGGAGAGCTGTTTTTGGCCAGATCCTGCAGGTTAGGCTAAGCAATCCCACTGGTGCACAAATTCATGCACTGGGCTTCTAGTAAATACATATTTATAGCATTTATATAGATAGCATAGATCAATGCTGCTGCAGAATCTGAGTATTTTATTGGTTGATGATTCAGCTTTTATTGTTATAGAGAAAATTATCAAGTTTGACTTCTTTGGCCATAGCATGAATTTTAATATTAACACCAGATTCTGTAAATCTACTTCCAGTAAGAGGCTGATCATCATATTGAATTAGTTCTCTGTTGTTCTGCTAAAAATGCCTGCAGTATTATAATATTTACTATTATAGTACTATGTAAGTATAATTTATATGGAATTTAAAGCTAGAGTCACAAATTGTTGAAAATGTACAGAATTATCTCAAGACAACAGCAGAATTTCAACAACTTCTTAATCCAGTTTCCACTAATGAGGACAAAGTTCTGTAAATATTAAAGTAAATGTTCAGATACTATAGCCCAATGGTTGGCAAACTCATTAGTCAGCAGAGCCAAATATCAACAGTACAAAGATTAAAGTTTCTTTTGAGAGCCAAATTTTTTAAACTTAAACTATATAGGTAAGTACATTGTTATTAACTTAAATAGCATACTCCTAAGCTGGCCTTTGCTAAAGACGTCCTGGATCTGATTGAGGTACGTTCGCTGAAGTCGACCCCTTCCAACTGTCCCATCTACACTCGTCTTGTATACTTGTTTCATCAATCTCCTTTCGTTCATCCTGTCTATATGTCCAAACCACCTCAACATACCTTTTTCAATCCTCGACACTACATCTTCTTTCACTCCACAATGTTCCCTAAAATTAACTTAATCAACTTTATTTAAAGTTTTAAGTCTTAAACTATAGGTACGTTGAATAAAACTTGATATCATGCTTAATAATGATATTATTTATTGATAAAACTAAATTTCTTACAATTTACCTTATAATATCCATAAAATTAAATCATGACAATGACTGACAAACACTAATGTGAACAATGGCCTTGCATCTCCTCGGAAAGTTTGGGTAAGTCAGGTGTGTATGTTGTTTTTAATTTTAGGCACGATTCCAGGTTCTCATCAATAAGACAACTTCTCAATTTACTCTTGATAAGGTTCATGCTTGAAAATGATTGTTTGCATATATATGTAGGCCCAAATAAGGAAAGAACAGCAAACACTAGTTTTTTCAATTGATTATATGAGTAGGAATACTATTCCAGGTGTATAAAATCATCTTCCTTTTCCAGGTCTTTCAAAGCAGACCACTTGTGCTGTGAATTAAGTTCACATTTGTTTTTCTCCAATATTTATATATCAGCACAAAGACGTTCAAATTTCGAGCTCCACAATTCTTTGTTTTTTAAACCCAGCAATTGCATTTCAAAGTTGCCAATGTTAATATTAAAGGGAGAAAATTTTAATTATGTTACAGTAGCTTTAAGAGGTTTTATAACAAAGGCTAATGTCACTTTGCTGTTTCTGAATTCCTGAAACCTGTTGAGGAAAACCTCTCTCATATTTAAAAGTAATATTTTGAAATAGCAAATGTCAATATCAGAATTATTTTCTTGACAATGTTTCAACAGGCTTGGAAAATGAATCAAAGTTTCTCTTTCAAAATCTTGAGCAAAAAGAGATCATTTGTTTTCGAATGAAATAACTTCTTCTAACATCAAAAAAAATTGTTTCCTTTCCCCTGTAGTTTACAATTAAGCTGATTTAAATGAGATGTACCATAAAATAAAATATTGGATCCACTGATCATTCGTTAGTTCTGGATAGTGAACACCCTTCTCAAGGAGAAATGCTTTAATTTCTGTTAATAAGGAAGCAAAATGTTTCAAAACATTTCCTCTTGATAACTAACATACCTTGTTATGCAGCAAAAGATCTGCGGACTCACTATCCATTTCAACTAAAAATTCTTTAAATTGGCGATGATTAAGAACTTTAGCTTATAATGGAGTCGATAATGTTAATCACCAATTCCATAACTTTGCAAATTTCTTCTAGAAATGTCTGTGCACAAAGTCCTTCTTGATAAATGATGCAATGATAAGTATCTTGTGATTAATTTTTTCTTTCAAAATAGCAACAAACTTGTTTCTTGCACCAGTCATACTTTTTGCCCTGTCTGTTGAAATTGACACAATTTTATCGAGTGTCATATGATGTTTTTCAATGGACTCAATTACAGCACTTGCTATTATCTTCTCCACGTTTTTGACCTCTGAGGGCAATCATCCTAAAAGTTCTTCTTTAGGACCCGTAGATGAAATAAATCCTACAAAAAGTGAAACTTGTGTTGTATCATTTATGTCACAAGTCTTGTCAAGTGCTATTGATAAAGCTGAAACCAATTTAAGATCTTCAACTTGGTTATATTTGAAGACATTTTGACTGTTCTATCTTTCACTGTTTTAGCAGACAATGGTAACTCTTTAAATTTTTTTAGAATATCTGCTTTATTCTTAAAATCCAAAAGTAGATCTTCGGATGCATTTATAAAACAACTTTTTATGTATTCACCATCTGTATATGGTTTTCCTCTCTTACCAATCTCTTGACTAACCACAAAACTTGCAATATTAACATTGTTGGAAGATTGCATCCAGTAATTAAATACAGAACTTGATTTTTCTTGACTCTTCTGAAGTTCCTCAATTGCTTTCTTCCTTGCATCACTGACAGGATACTTAGTACTAAATGACACATGTTTAGTTGTAAAATGTCTCTCCAAATTTGATTTCTTGTTATGCGCCAATTTTTCCTGACAAATCAGACAGGTAGGAAGGCCATTTAAGTTTTGAATAAATGTGAAAGTCTCGGTCCATTCAACTTTAAAATTCACGGTTTTCGCCTTCCGTTTTTCTTTGATTCTTCTTTGTAGCCATGTCAAATAGGGCACCTTAAAAAAAGTTTCATTTTATAATAAAGCCACCAACACAAAATAATTACAATTCTTAAGTTGATGACAAAAATACCTGTAGGATTTGCAGCTGGTTGGAAAAGTACAGGTAACTTTATGCTTCGAGTACGATTTGCGGTCACGACTAGCACTAACCACTGCACAATGAGACTGCTCACTGACTGGCTCACTCAACTCCTGCATGAAATGAGAGCACCTCCCCGTCCCGCTGCGTATCCTGCAGTCTGCCTGCACCGCGTCTCCCATAGCCCAACCGACCGACACCCCACTTCTTCTAACCCCACTTCTTCAAAATAGACTTGCCCAGGCCAAAAACCGACTTCTCCACATGGGCAGAGAAGTTTCAATCGCACTGTACGTGTGCCCACACATGGTATTTTATGGAAGAGCCACACTCAAGGAGCCAAAGAGCCGCATATGGCTCGTGTGCCACGATTTGCCAACCACTGCTATAGCCTAACTATCATCATAGTTGACACAGATATGAGAAATTATAAACCCAATACTTGACACAATTTTTGTTCTGATAATCAAGCATGCAAGGAGGTCCTTATATTGCTATAAAATATTTATTAAAATATATGAAAGTCATAATGTGCCAATCATTACCTTTTAGAAGAATATATTAGGTTCTACCCTCTAACCTTATAATCCATCTAACTTACCACTATACTATGCTACCTCATCCAGAGAATTTTTGGAAAAGATTCAATTAATTTTTATTTATTTCTACCATGTGTCACCAAAAAATAACTAATGTGTCTTCTAAAAATTAATGTAATCCTTTTTATCCATATGGTTTCCAGACATAATGAAAACTGGAACTATCTGTTATGAGGCAACCCGCAAGAGATGACCACCAGAGAAAGACATCAATATTTATGAGCCTTTATTAAGCTGGCCAGCGACTACAGTTGCAGCACTTCACCGAGGCAAAGGCCGAACTGCAGTGCAGACCACAGGTGTTACAGCAAATTTATACTCAAAAGCCACAAGAGGGAGTTAGGACTCTTACAATGACCATCTAAAGGTTATAAAAGTTATTTCAGCCGTTTCCAAGAAACTCAGAGCACAGGTGCAACGCCTGGCCACGCTTGGCCGGATCATGAACCATCACCTCCCTCTAACTCCAACCGACCCATTGTTCAGTGACCTCCTCCATCTTCCTCTGTTTTAAGGCACCCTGCCTCCAGGCAATGGAGAAGCTATGCAATGCTTGCAGCCCAGAACATTCCCTATTGGTCTTTATGGTAAATCAAATTGTTGATTCATGTTCCTCCCCTCCTTTCCCGGGGATTCTCTGGTTGCCAGGAGTACACATAGGTGGGCTATCTGGGTCCAGTGGGTGGCTTCCTGGTGTGCTGCCCTGACGATTCGCCTTGCAGCCGCTGTATTTCTATTAGATAACACAGCTAGCTCTTCATCCCTTAGCCTCCCTTAGAGGTGGCAGACGGCCAAAAATTATTTCAAAAGGAGTCAGTTATTTTACATATGGGGTATAGTGAAGCCTGAGTAGGGCAAAGGGGAGGAGACTCACTGGGTTCTTGACAGTCTCTAATTTTAGTTTAGTTAGGGTTTCCTTAAGTGTCTGATTCATTTTCTCTACCTGTCCAAAACTCTGAGGTCTATAAACACAATGTAATTTCCACGTGACCTTAAGGGCCTTAACTAAAGATTGGGTTACCTTAGCGATAAACACCGGGTCATTGCCAAACTCCATAAATAAAGGTGGGCCAAATTGGGGGGAAATTTCTGAGAGGAGTTTCTTAACTACTACCTGCCAAAAACCAAACATTGTCTCACTATGAACAGGAGACCAGAAGGCTGGTCAATCTTAATTGCTCTGAAAGGTCAGAGCTAATCACTTACTGTTTAGCTGAAACATTGTTAGCTGAAGCAGCCTCTACTTGTTTGTTTCATGTTAATTTCTGTTTATTGTAATTTCCTGCCTAAAGGCTATGGGTGTGTCCCAAAGCCTTAATAAAAGGGAGAAAAAGGCCAGAGCAAGTGGTAGTCCTTTCTACTAGAGGAAGGCTCCCGCCTGGCCCCCCAATATCGCCAAATTAATATTTTCTAGTCTCTCTTTTTGTTTGCATGCGGCCTCCTTCAGAACCCGAACCCTGAATCGAAACCATGTACCATGCGGGATGTGGAAAGGGGCTCCCACAACTACCTGTGCTGTTTCAGCCCTGGTCGGAGAAAGTGTCCACAAACACTAGCAGATATTGGTATCCTCCCAGTCCATTGGGCAATTCAGTAAAGTCAACTTCCCAGAGTTCACCAGGACTTGAACCTTGAAACTGGGTTTCTGGCGGGGTGGTTATCGGAGGTCCTGGGTTCACTGGTGCACAGATCTGGCATCTCCTGGCTATATCCCAGGCCATTTTATGCAACCCAGGGATATAGTATTCTCTTCCTAACAGCTCAGCTAACTTAGTTCCTCCTAGATGTATGCTCCTGTGTGTTTGGGAGGCGATAGTTCATTCATGGGCTTCTGGGACTAATGGTCTCCCATTTGGTAACTGTAGCCACCCATTGGTGGCTTCCTTCACCTGTAACCTCCTGGCTGTATCCTTTTTCTCAGGGGTGAGAAAAAGGGGTTGGGCTCCAGATTCTGAGAAGGTATGGTTGTCAGCACTTATAGGGGCACTATTTGTCTTTTTGCAGTCTCTTTAGCCGTTTTGTCAGCAAATTAGTTCCCCTTTGTCACAGAGGAACTATCCTTTTGATGTCCTTTGCAGTGGATGACTGCAACTTCTTTAGGGCCCCAAATGACTGAAAGAAGGTTTAGTATCTCTGGAGCATTTTTAATATCCTTCCCCCTTGAGGTTAGAAGGCCCCTCTCCTGCTATAAGGCTCCATGTTTATGCACTGTGGCAAAAGCATATCTATTGTCCGTGTAGATATTGATTCTCTTGTCCTTTCCCCACCATAAGGCCTGAGTGAGAGCTATGAGTTCTGCCTTCTGTGCTGAAGTCCCATGTCCTAGGAACTGTGTCCATATGACTCTTTCTTGTGTAACTATAGCTGCCCCGGCATACCTGATACCGTCCTCCATAAAGCTGCTCCCATCAGTGAACAGGGTCTCCTCTGGGTTGGAGATGTACTGGTCTGTTAGGTCGACCCTCAAGAAGGTTAGGGTAGTCAGGGTCTTTTCACAGTCGTGGAGGGGAGTTTTAGCTCCCTCATTGGGGAGGAGAGTGGCCGGGTTTAGGGCTATAGTCTTCAAGAAGCTTACCCTCGGGGGGTGGGGGGTCTAGCAGGAGTACCTGGTACTGGGTAATATGAACATTTGCTAACCAATGCTCAGGTGGGCTGTGCAGTAGGGTTTCTACTGCATGGGACATAACCACTTGTAAATCTTGGCCAAAAGTCAGTTTAAAGGCTTCCTTAACCAGTATGGCTGTGGCTGCTATAGCCTTCAGACAGCTCGGCCATCCTGAAACCACTGGGTCCAACCTCTTAGACTAGTAGGCAACTGGCCTCTTTCAGGGCCCAGAGTTTGTGTTAATACCCCTTTTGCAACCCTCTGAGATTCTGCCACATAAAGCTGGAACGGGTTGATGAGATCAGGCAGCAGAGTTGGAGCACTTGTGAGGGCCTGCTTTAACTTTTTGAACGCCTTTTCCTCTATGTCTGTCCAGGAGAAGCCGGAGTTCTTACTCCCTGTAGCTGAATATAGGGGCTTGGCTATTTCAGCAAAACCCAGTATCCGAAGTCTGCAGTACCTACAGCTCCCAGGAATTCTCGTACCTGCCACTTCGTCTTTGGGGTGAGTATTGAGAATTCTACTATTTGAGAGGGTCCACTTACCTTCTTTGACGTATCCAAGGTACTTTACCTTGGTTAAACAGAGCTGGGCCTTCTTGGCTGATATACAGTACCCACATTGATCCAGCATTACCAGCAGGGTCCCGGGTTGCCTGTTGACATTTCTCCTGGTTCCCAGTGGCAAGTAGGAGGTCATCAATATACTGGAGTAGGGTGATGCCCTGGTGATTATGACGGTACTCCTTTAAGTCCTGGTTCAGAGCCTCATCAAATAAGGTAGGGGAGTTCTGGAATCCCTAGGGAAGCCTTGTCCAGGTTAACTGTCTGATTCCTCCTCTTCTGGATCTGTCCCTTCACTTTATTTATGGCTACAAGGACCTTTGCCATTCTGGCATTTAGGTTAGCAGTCCGATCTTCTCTATTGTTAAAGACATTCTGGGCAACTTCAACCAGTTCTGAAAATGATGTCCCTTCAAAGCCTTCTAACTTCTGTAATTTTTTGCTAATATCTAGGGCCACCTGGGACACAAAGGCTACATTGATAGCCCACCGGTTCTTTGGGGCATCAGGGTCTATTGGGGTATACACCCGATATGCCTCACAGAGCCTCTCAAGGAAGGCGACAGGGCTCTTGTTTGGTCCCTGGACTGTTTCTGTTACCTTGGAAAGGTTGGTGAGTTCTGAGCTGCTGTTCAGATGCCCCCCAGGAGAGTCTGGTGATACCTGTCAAGAGCCTCCCTTCCCCGATCAGTGTTGTGATCCCATTTAGGCATTCCAGATGGAAAAACAGCCTCAATCCTCCCTGGGTCTGTGGTGGGTTGGCCATCTGGCCCAAGGACTAACTTCCTCCCTTCCCCTTTTACTCTCTCTCTTCTCTTCTGAGGTGAAAAGGGTGTGAAGTAGCTGCTGGCAGTCGTCCCATGTCAGCTGATGGGTGAAAAAGACTGACTCTAGGAGTGAAATCAAAGCATGGGGATTCTGGGAGAACGATGGGTTCTGGTTCTTCCAGTTGTATAAGTCACTGGTTGAAAATGGAACATAGACCATAAAAGGCTGATAATCAGGTCCTAAATCAGGGGGACTCGCCTGGCAAAGGGGAAACATGGGAGTAGGGCCACTGAAACCTTTCTCTCTCTCCTCTGCTGGTGGGCCATAAGGGATCCCGGTCCAGGTATGGGGCAGACTGAAAGGGTTGTTTGAAGACAATCTGAGTAGGATGCCAATTGTTTGGGCCCCCCAGGAGCCATGGACTTGGGTCCTGATTTTCTCTTACTCCAGGCGGAGGACCTGTGGGAGCACGGGGTAGAGGAGTGTAACTGAGCTTGGGTTCCCAGGAGCTTCTCCTGTCTGTCCCGTTGATAATGCTGGCATTGAAGGTGGCTGGGCAATGGAACTAGGATGCATTTGTGAGGGAACTGGAGCCTCCTGCAAGGCTCTGAAGGGGGAATATAAAGGGGAGGGCTGTGGTCAAGGACCCCATCCTCTGAATCATTCAGCAAGATCTTAGGCTCTACCTTCTTATCTCCATTTGGGGGACTAGCCAATAAAATAGTCTGTTTCTGTCCCAGTTTCCTTTCTGGGCCCTGGCAATTTTTCAACCACTGGGGTTTTTCAGTGAAGATGTCAATCCAAATTTGAATATAAGGGATTTGGTCAGGGTGACCTGGATGGATATAGACAATACGATGAACTTTATAAGCCGTTTCTAAGTCATAGCTCCTGGTAGACAGCCAAACAAATCCAAATGTGGGCCATTCTAATCACACAATTTCTGCAAATCAAAACCATTAACCGATGTGCTGAAGTCTTCTCTGCACAGTTTGAAGTCCTGAAAATTCTTAAGAAAACATTGTAAGGGGATAAACGTAGATGACTGGCCCTGACCCATTTTGACAAAGACAAGGACAACAAAGACAAGACAAACCAGACACGTGCACCCTAAGGTCACACGTAACAGGGACCCCAGATGCCGTAGCATCCAGGTATCTGGACATGGAGGCTCCACTGTGTCCAGCCTTCCTGTAGTCTATCAGGGGGACGTTCCACAAACAGAAACCAGGTGCCTACCTCCCCACTGGAGGAAACAGAAACAAGGTGCTTACCTCCCCAATGGAGGTCTAAGTGGCTCTCACTTTCAGATTGCAAATTTTGGAGGAGACACTCCGCCTTCCTGGAACTCGGGACGGAGACCGGAGTGTCCTCGCCTGGGGCATCCACCGGCAACATGGCCAGAGTGTATCTCGTTGGGGCCTTCAAATGTTGTGGGGCGACCCGCAAGAGATGACCACCAGAGACAGAGATCAAAATTTATGAACCTTTATTAAACTGGCCAGCGATTACAGTTGCAGCATTTCACCAAGGCAAACGCTGAATTGCAGTGCAGACCACAGGTGTTACAGCAAATTTATTCTCAGAAACCACAAGAGGGAATTAGGACACTTACAATGACTATCCAAAGGTTACAAAAATTATTTCAGCCCTTATCAAGAAACTCAGGGCACAGGTTTCTTGGCCAGAGCGTGAACCATCACCTCCCTCTAAACTCTAATTGACCCATTTGTTCAGTGATCTACTCCATCTTCCTCTGTCTTAAAGCATCCTGCCTTTTGGGACCACAGAGGAGCTGTGCAATGTTTGCAGCCCAGAACACTATCCATAACTTTTCACACATTCTAAAAATCAAAACAAAACAAAAACACTTATGGATGAACAAAGAGAACAAAAATATCCATAAAGCACACACCTTCAGTATTGGGAATAAAGCACACATACTATGAACTTTAATTTTCAGGTAAGCAATACATTATACTAAACACACACTCTGGAGACTGGACCAGACTAAAGACAAGATAGAGACTCTACAGAAAAAAGAGAGAAGGAGGAGGAGATAAAAATAAGAAAGAAGAAGGAAGGAAAAAGAAGGGGGAAAAAGAACTAAGTACTCAGAGCAGCAGAACACAGATAAAATCAATACCAAAAAGAAATAGAAAGGTCCATCCTGAGTGAACCAGCCATAAAATTGACAGGTAAAAGCAAAAGCTATGAGGTATCAAAAGGGAGGGACCTATAATGTGGAGTACAATAAGCAGGCTGCATCACACCTGTGGAAGCAGGAACATAGAAGGAGGAGGGACCCCTAGCAGGCTTTGTAATAAAGAGAAAGGAAATTAAGGATCCTAAATAAACAAGAGAATCACAAAATTAGAAAATACAGTGGTACCTCGAGATACAAGTTTAATTTGTTCCGTAATCTTGAGGCATGGGAAACTATGAGATGCTCGAGTTGCGGTAAACTGGTGGGTTGTGTGCAGCCGGCAGATCCGCACGATTACTCTTATCTCAAATATTGCTCGTATTTCAAAGCAAAAATTGCTTGCTCGACGGCTCGTATCTCAAAAATCTCATATATTAGGGCACTCGTATCTCTAGGTACCACTGTATTTCAAACTCTCTTCCAAGGAAGATCCTAGAAATTTGAAACTTTCATTTCACTATAAACCAACAGAGGAAGAACAGGGTAAACCAAACAAATCCAGTAAACTATTGGATTCTTGGTATTCACTAAATGTGGGTCATTTCATGTGAATAAATGAATAATGAAACATTGAGAAAAGTCATAAAACAGCCAAATGAGAAAAACAGAAATAAAAATATCAGAGAAAAAATTATTGCTGATAGGCAAATAAAATCCAACAATGAGCCCCTGAAGAAGAAAAATAAATTAATGAGTTAAAATTATTAAAATTACAATCTGAGAAAGCTTTCCAGAAATAAAATAATATCTGAATCTATACATTAAAAAATCCACTATATACCTTGGAAAATTCAAGGAGGATAATTAACTTGAGACAGCACATTAAAACTATTAATTTTTTTAATTTATTTTTTGTCATCATACAAAGTTATTATGGTAATAGGGCCTGGTGCATGAAATTCGTGCATGGGGGGGAGTATATGTGTCCCTCAGCCCAGCTTGCACCCTCTTCAATCTGGGACCCCTCCAGGGATGTCTGACTGCCCATTTAGGCTTGATCCCAATTGCTATCTGGCCTAAACGGGCAGTTAAACATCCTTCTCACAATCCAGGACTGCTGGCTCCCAACTGCTCACCTGCCTGCTTGATTACCCCTAACTGCTTCTGCCTGCCAGCCTGATAACTCCCTAACCACTCCCCTTCCATACTGATTGATGCCTGACTGCTCCCCTGCTGGCCCGATTGCCCCTAATTGCTTTCCCCTGCAGGCCTGGTCCTATGATCTGCCCTCCCCTGCAGGCCTGCCCCCCAACTGCCCTCCCTGCAGGCCTAGTCCTCCCCAACTGCCCTCCATTACTGGTCTGGTCTCCCCAACTGCCTTCCCCTGCAGGCCTGGTCACCCCCAACTGCCCTCCTCTGCAGGCCTGGTCACCCTCAACTGCCATCTTCTGTAGGCCTGATTGCCTCCAACTGCCCTCTTTTGTCAGCCCAGTCACCTCTAACTGCCCCCGCGGGTCCCTCCCAACTGCCCTTTCCTGCAGGCCTGCTACCCCCAACTACCCTTGCCTGCAAGCCTGGTCACCCCCAACTGCCTCCCCTGCAAGTTTACTTCCCCCAATTACTCTCCCCTACAGGCCTGGTCACCCTTAACTGCCCTCCCCTACAGACCTGTTTTCTCCCAACTTCCCTCCCCTGCAGGCCTGGTCCCTCCCAACTGACTTCCCCTGCTGGCCTGATCTCCCACAACTGTCCTTCCCAATTGGTCTGATCGCCCACAACTGACTTCCCCTGCCAGCCACCTTGTGGTGGCCATTTTGTATCCACATGGGGGCAGCCATCTTGTGTGTTGAAGTGATGGTCAATTTGCATATTATCCTTTTATTAGATAGGATTATTTTCTATTTCCCTATGCTGTACATTACAGAGTGTACATGCCTGTGACTTATTTTCTAGCTGGAAGTTTATACTTCTTATTCTCCTTCATCTTTTTATCTTATCCTGCCACCCATCCCCTCTGGCTATCATCAGTTTGTTCTCTGTATTTCTATTTCTGTTTGGTTTGCTCATTTGTTTTGTTTTGATTTTTAATCCACATATAAGTGAAATCACTCATTTCACCCACCTTAGTGGTCGGCAAACCAAGTCTATTTTGAAGAAGTGGTGTTAGAAGAAGTTTAAGTTTCTTTTGTTTTTTGTTATTGTCTTTTTACATATATTTTATTGATTTTTTTACAGAGAGGAAGGGAGAGGGATAGAGAGTTAGAAACATTGATGAGAGAGAAACATCAATCAACTGGCTCCTGCATTCCTCTTACTGGGGATGTGCCCGTAACCAAGGTACATGCCCTTGCCCAGAATCAAACCTGGGACCCTTCAGTCCATAGGCCAACACTCTATCCACTGAACCAAACTGTTTAGGGCAGAAGAAGTTTAAGTTTAAAAAATTTGGCTCTCAAAAGAAATTTTTATCGTTGTACTGTTAATATTTGGCTCTGATGACTAATGAGTTTGCCAACCACTGACCAACCCAAGCCCCATCTTTGGCATCACCAATCTATTCTTTGTATCTATAAAGTTCCTTTTTTTTAAGATTCCATATATAGTGAGACCACACATATTTGTCTGACATTTTTTACTTAGCATAATATTCTTTTAATTCATCCATGTTGTTATAAATGGCAAGATTTCATTCTTTTTTATGGATGAGTAATATTCCACTAATATTCACATCTTCTTTATCCAGTCTTCTATTGATGGACACCTAGATTGCTTTGATATCTTAGCTATTGTAAATAATGCTGCAATGAACATAGAGGTGCATTTATCTTTTTTAATTGCTTTACTCTCTTCAGATAAGTACCCAGAAGGAAATTGCTGGCTCCTACAGTGGTTTATTTTTTTCTTTTTTTAGGAATCACATCAGCATTGTACAACATTGTTCTTTTGTACACCTCTTTGGCAACACTTGTTAGTTGCTCACTTTTAAACCATAATCATTCTGACAAATGTGAGGTGATATTTCATTGTGGTTTTGAATTGCATTTTCCTGATGATTAGACCAATGTTCCTGTGTTGATTTTTTCTGTGTAGAATCTATCCATTGGTGTAAGTGAGGTGTTAAAATTCCATATAATTATTATATTACTCTCAATCTTTCCCTTTATTTCTTATTTGCTTAGGTGCTTCTATTTGTATATATAGATTTCTACAAGTGCTTTATCATCTTGTTGGATTGATGTTTTTATAATTGTGTAATATCCTATTTGACTCTTATTACAGTCTTTATTTTAAAGTCTGTTTTGTCTGATATAAGTATTGCTACCCAGTTTTTTTGTTGTTGTTGTTTCCACTTGCAAGTAATATGTTTTTCCATCCCTTTAATTGCAGTCTGTGTACCTTTAAATATGAAGAGATTCTCTTGTAAAAAGCGTATGTATGGGTCTTATTTTTTATCCTTTCAGCCATCGTCTCTTTTAATTGGTGAATTTACTCCATTAACCTTTAAAGTAATTGGAGAAATGAACATGGCAGCATAGGTGAAAACCTAAACTGCTACCTCACACAACAATTTTAAAACTACAGCTAGCTGAAACCGATTTGGCTCAATGGATAGAGCATCGGCCTGCGGACTGAGGGATCCCAGGTTTGATTCCAGTCAAGGGCATGTACCTTGGTTGAAGGCACATCCCCAATGGGGGGCATACAGGAGGCAGCTGATCGATGTTTCTCTCTCATCAGTGTTTCTAACTCTCTATCCCTCTCCTTTCCTCTCTGTAAAAAAAATCAATAAAATTAAAAAAAAAATACTACAGCTAAAAGACAGAATAGACATCATCCAAAACCACAGGAAAGCTGGCTGAGTGGAAATTCTACAGCTAGAAGGAAAAAGGGGGGCACACAGAGACTCAGAGAAACTATAAAATGCTGAGGTACAGAGACACACGCACAGAGAGGACAGGCAGCTGAGTGCCTGGCTTTCTCTACAGGGAGGGAGATGGAAACACCCGACTGCACTGAAACCCAGATCCCAGAGAGACCCTGGGGACCCGGACTCATACAGGAAAGTCTGGATGTCAGGAAAAGAGGAGCGCACAGAAACTAAGTGGAGCCATGAAAGGCAGAGGTCTAAAGGCAAAGGTCTAGAGGTGCACAGAGAGGACTGACTGCTGAGTGTGCCATTGGCTTTCTGTAGCAGGAGGAAGACACAAGCTCCTGACTAGGCTGAAATACAGTTTCAACTGCACTGAACCCATTTTTGGGTGAGACCCTGGGAACCCACACTCATACAATGGGAGTCTGGACTGTCGAGTAAAGAAAGGAGCACACTGAAACTCAGGAGAGCCAGGAAAGGCAGAGGACTGTAGTGATTACCTAGAAACATGGAGACCCAGGGGCCACATACGGCAGGGCTGACGGGAAGCCAAGGCTGTCTGTTCAGCCCTGAGAGTCTGCCCCATCTCATAAGGTTATTTCCAGCACAGAAGTTCTACCGGCTTAGACAAAGCTGATCCTCACAGCCAATTGCTCTGGAGGTCAATTCCCCCCAGTGATAGCAATAACAATAAAGACTTAACTACAACAAGACTGTACACAGTCCACAAAGGGGTGCGTCAAGAGTGTCCACCTCAGGTAAATGGGCTACATAGGACACATAGCACACAAAGCTAGTCTACCAATTCAGGGAAGCAGTGAAAATGCAGAGACCACAAACAAATGAAATGAAGGAAAGCAAATGACTGGATATAGAATTCAAAACCATGGTTATAAGGTTATTCAAGATTTCCTTAAAAAAAAAAAAGGATAAATTTAGCGAGACAATCAAGGATATGAAAAAGGACCAACTAGAAATTAAATATACATTGACTGAAATAAAAAATATTATAGAGAGACGTAACTGCAGACTAGAGGAATGCAAGAATCAAGTCAAAGATTTAAAATACAAAGAAGTAAAAAACACTTAACAGGAAAAGCCAAAAGAAAAAAGAATACAAAAATTTGAAGATAGTGTAAGAAGCCTCTGGGACAACTTCAAGCATACCAACATCAGAATTATAGGGGTGCCAGAAGAAGAGAGAGAGAACAAGACACTGAAAACGTATTTGAAGAAATAATAACTAAAAACTTCCCCCACCTGGTGAAAGAAATAGACTTACAAGTCCAGGAACCCCAAACAAAAGGAATCCAAAGAGGACCACAGCAAAACACATAATAATTAAAATACAAGGGCAAAAGACAAAGAGAGAATATTAAAAGCAGCAAGAGAAAAACAGTTAATTACCTACAAGGGAGTACCCATACGATTGTCATCTGATTTCTCAACAAAAACTATGCAGGCCAGCCGGGAATGCATGAAAACTTAGGCAAGCCATGAAAGGCAGAGGTCTGGAGGCATGTGTGCACGAGTGCGCACACAAAGGGCTGACTGCTGATTGTGCTGCTGGCTTTCTCCAGTGAGAGGAAGACAGAATCTCCCAACTGCAATGAAATCCAGCTGCAACTGCACTGAACCCCAGTTTTGGGTGAGATCCTGGAGACCCAGACTCATAGGAGTTCCTGGAGCACATGGAAACTCAGGGAATCCAGAAAAGGCAGATGTCTGGAGGTGCGCGAGTGCGCAGAGAGGGCTGCAACAATTATCGAGGGATACTGAGACCCAGGGCTGATGGGAAGCCAAGGCTGTCTGCTCAGCCCTAAGACTCTGCCCCACTGAAACTGAACACAGAGGCTTTTGCAATTGTGCAAGTCTTGTATCATAAGGCTGATTCCAGCAAAGAAGTTCTCCTGGCACAGATATAGCTGATACAACCATTGGCTTGGAGGTCAATTCCCCCCAGTGATATCAACAACAATCAAGACTTAACTACAACAAGGCTGTACACACAGACCACAAAGGGGTGCACCAAGAGAGTCCACCTCAGGTAACTGGGGAGGTGGAGCTACTGGACCACATAGGACACCTAGCACACAAAGCTACTCCACCAACTCAGGGAAGCAGCAAAAATGTGGAGACAAAGGAAACGAAAGAAATGGAGGAAAACAAATGACTGAATATATAGTTCAAAACCATGGTTATAAGATTTTTCAAGAATTTCCTAGAAAAGATGGATAAATTTAGTGAGACCCAAAAGGAGATAAAAAAAAAAGGACCAATTAGAAATTAAACATACACTGACTGAAATAAAAAAGAGAATACAGAAACCTAACAGCAGACTAGAGAAACGCAAGAATCAAATCAAAGATTTGAAATACAAAGAAGCAAAAAATACTCAACTGGAAAAGCAAAAAGAATCCAAAAATTTGAAGATAGTGTAAGGAGCCTCTGAGACAACTTCAAGCGTACCAATATCAGAATTATGGGAGTGCCAGAAGAAGACAGCAAGGCACTGAAAACCTATTTGAAGAAATAATGACTGAAAACTTCCCCCACCTGGTGAAAGAATAGACTTACAAGTCCAGGAAGTGCACAAAACCCCAAACAAAAGAAATCCAAAGAGGACCACACCAAGACACATCATAATTAAAATACCAAGGGCAAAAGACAAAGAGAGAATATTAAAAATAGCAAGAGAAAAACAGTTAATTACCTACAAGGGAGCACCCATATGACTGTCATCTGATTTCTCAACAGAAACTATGCAGGCTAGATAGGAGTGGCAAGAAATATTCAAGGTGATGAATAGCAAGAACCTATAACCAAGATTACTCTACCAAGAAAAGCTATCATTCAAAATTGAAGGGTAGATACAGAGCTTCACAGATAAGAAAAAGCTAAATGAGTTCATCAACACCAAACCAGTATAATATGAAATGCTTAAAGGTACTCTTTAAGAAGAGGAAGAAGAAGAAAAAAGTAAAGATAAAAATTATGAACAACAAATACATATCTATAAACAAGTGAATTTAAAAATCAAGTGAATTAAAAATCTGATGAATAGAATAAACTGGTGAATATAATAGAATCAGGGGCAAATAAAGGAAGTGGGCTGACAATTTTCAGGGGGAAAGGGATGAGGGGAGTGCAGGGACTGGACAAAAACCATACACCTATGGATGAGGACAATGGGGTGGAAGGTAAGGGTACAGGTGGGGGCCTGGTTGAGGGGATCTATAGGGGGAAAAAAGAGGAACAATTGTAATAGTCTGAACAATTAAGGTTTATTTAAAAAAATCATATACCTATGGATGAGGACAGTGTGGGGGGAGGTAAGGGCAGAAGGTGGGGTAGGAACCAGTTGGAGCAGTGCTAATGGGGAAAAAAGAGGAACAATTGTAATAATCTGAACTATAAAGATTTATTAAATTAAAAAAATAAATAATAATAATTCAAAAAACATTTAAAGTAATTATTGACAGGTATGTATTTATTGCTGTTGTATTAATTGTTTTCAGGTTGTTTTTGTAGTTCTTTTGTTTTTAAATGTTTTCATTACCTTTTTTTTTTTTTGTTTAAGAGAAAGGGAGATGGAAAGAGAAAAATATTGATTTGAGAGAAACATCAGTTGGCTACCTCCTGCACACATCCTGACAGAGAATCTAACCATATGCCCTGACTGGGAATTCAACTGGCAACCTTTCAGTCAGTGCATGGGAAGGACAAAGCTCAACCAACTGACCCACATTGGCCAGCATTGTAGTTCTTTTCTATTTGTTTTCTTCTCTTGCTTTCTTTTCTTTTGTATTGCTGACTCTTTTTTGTGTTATGTCTGGATTCTTTTAATTTTTTATGTATCTACTTCAGGATATTTTCCCATTGGTTTTTGAAGAGCATGGGAGAGAGAGGGAAAGATAAAGAAAAACATCAATGTGAGGAGGACACATTGATTGATTGCCTCCTGCATGAGCCCTGACCTGGCCCCTATGGCTGCTGTCAATCTGGCCCTCCCTCGCTCCTTAGGCCCACAGCCTGCTGTTCGTTCCCCAGGCTCTGCAGCCTGCTGGTTCAGCCCTGCCTTGCTCCCTGGGCCACAGAAGCAGCAGCTACAGCCACTGCTGGTCCAGTCTTGCCTCCTTCTCCTGCCTTTGAAGCAGCTTCGGGCACTGCTGATAAGGCCCTCCCCCAGCACAGGTGCAGGGAGGCCTATGCCGCCCGCCCTCGATGCTGCACACACAACCTCCTTCTGTCCAGTAGAACTGTTATGGCTTCCCAGCCTAATTTGCATATTACCTCTTTTTTATATAGATATATAGATTATTATATGTTTTCAGTTTGTGGTTATCATCAGCTTCATGTATAACAATTTATGTTTCTAGCAGTCTATTTTAAGTTGATGGCCACTTAAGTTTGATTGCATTCTAAAAGCAATAAAGTTTTACTCATCCCTTCCTCAAGTAAGGAAGGGTGAGTTCTCAACCCACAAGTTGAGAACCGCTAGCAGGGTCACCTAAGACCATCAGAAAACATAGATATTTACATTACGATTCATAACAATAGCAAAATTACAGTTATGAAGTAGCAACGAAAATAATTTTATGGTTGGGGGTCCCACAACATGAGGAACTGTATTAAAGGGGAATGGCATTAAAAAGGTTGAGAACCACTGATCTAGGGGGTCCCTTTTCATCTGGGGAGAACTGAGGTTTAGTGGGGCCTTTGATAAGGACCAAGCCTCCCTGGACATGCCTCTGATGTGGAGGACTGGGAGCAAGATCTGGAGGAGGCCCAGGCCCCGAGCACATAGGCGTCCCTGGCTGACCTCCAGGCCATGAAGAGGGAGGTGGGGGCATTATAACAGGCCCAGCAGTGGTTTGGGTGGCAGGCTGAGATCTCTGCTCTGGAGAGCTTCTAGAACGAAATGCAGGGGCTCTTGCAGTGCCAGGCAACTTGGCAAAGTGGGCCGTGGTGATGTCCCCATGCACACCCACCCTAGACAGACTAGAAGGGAGTTGGGATGGAGTATGAGTTACCTCCTGGGGTGGAGGTGATGTGGGCTTCATGATGTATAGGACTTTTAAAAAATAATGGTGTTAGAATGCCAAAGAAGTGTACCTGTGTGGGTGTGCTGTTTGAGTCATTGCACTCTCCAGCTGGTTGGGTCTCCACAGGGCCACAGACTAATTTGATCCTCTGAACAGTGTTGTGAGGTGTTCAGGGTTCTCCAAGACTGTGAGAAAATCATGGCGAAGTATAGAGAGCTGACACTAAGCACCATCTGCACATCCCCCAGCAACTTTTCAGACACCATGGCCTCACCACACTGACAATTGCCACCAAGAGGGAAAAGAGAATTTCCCCCTCATCCCTAAAAACACACTGTGCTCCTCACAGGCACTATTCAATGGGGAGCGAGCACCAAGTCCAGACAGGTCTGAGTTCTGTGGCCCAGCATCTTCGCTCCCTGCTTTGGACCAAACCTCAGCATGTGGAGTGCAGGAACCCACTGGGTAGGCTCTGAGTCAGCTGGGCTTCCATCTATGTGGGGTGGTGTCATATCCTCTTTTTGGGTCCAGTGCACCCTCAGCCCCTGGAATGCCTAGAGTCCACTGACCCACCTGATCCATTCCTTAGGCCTGGACAGCCTGTACCCACGGCAAACACTGGCACTTACTGGTCTTGGCTTAGCCATGACAGGGACTGGCTGGAGCACTGGAATAGTGCAGGGCCTGGGGCAATCAGGTTGAACTCCTTGGGCTCTGTGACCTTGGCCTTGATCATTGTAAGAGAGGACTGATTGGCCAGCAGCTCTATTGCTGGTGGATCAGCTCTCAGACCTCAGACTGCAATCTTGCAGGCAAAGGTGGTAAGACCACTGAAGTCAGTGAAAATTGTAACAATATAAATGTCAACAATAGGAAATCACTGCCAGAAGCCAATTCCAGCATGTCATAATTGCAAGAGTTTCATCAAAAGGTTGATGGAACTTGGGAACTCAACAAGGGCTGAGTCACATATGTTATCACCTGTTGGAATGGCTAAAGGCATTTCCCCAAACCTGAAAAGGATTTGAAAGGATGATTGTTGGCTGCCAGACAGCTCAGGCATCTTAATCTACATGTTATTGCCCCCTACTGGCCAAACTTCTGAACAGCCATAGGCTATTCCTCAATCTGACAATACTTCTGTACAAAACCCTAATTCTTTGAAGTTTATGACTCCACCTTGCCTTAGGACAAATTGTGTTAATAAAAAGCAAGGAATCCTGAGACAAGGAGAACTTAGCTCCTTCAGGTAGGCTCCTCTGACCCCCAATGCCTTTCAAAATAATCTTTTATCTCTGAACTCTTACTTAATTTATGCACAGCCTTTCTCCAGATTGCTGAACCCTTCTTAATGCTGGAACAAGAACCCCGGCAAATCACTGGGTCAATACACTTTTCACATCCTATGTATGATGTAGCCATTAAAATGACATTTCTGGAAGCTTACAATTAGAGGACAAAATAGATTTCATACAAAGATGGGAATGTAGACTAAGGAATCCAACAGATGTAAAACACATCAGAATAAACTGTCACCATCAGTGACATTTAAAAGCAAGTTTTTTTGTGTGTTGGGGTTTTGTGTGTGTGTGTGTGTGTGTGTGTGTTGTTTGTTTGTTTGTTTGCCAATCAGATAAATGTTGGTATCCCATTGTTTTATTTTGAAATTTTTCTTATCGGTGGAATTTTTATGTTTACTGGATATTTGTTTTTCTCTTCTGTGAATTATCAATATATATTCTTGGCTATCTTTTAAAATTTGAACAAGCTTTTTCTTAGTAATTTTTATGAGTTCTTTGTATATTAAGGCAATTAATAGGGTCAGGCATGAGTTTATAATTTGCATTTCAACTTTATGTAAAATACCTTTAACATATAGAAAGAAACTTTACTTTTTGAAATCAAATATATCTTTTCCTTTGTGATTTCTTCCCTTATTTTTTTTGCTAAGAAAACAGTGGGCCAATTAGATTACTTGAGGGGTCCTAGACTAGTCACTGTCCTGAGAGAGCATTGGAAATGTATTCTCTTTTAATTCTGGACTGAAATCCAGGTCTCTGTGCTCCCTCTAGAGGCTCTAGGGCAGAACGTGTTCCTTGCTGCTCCAGTTCCCACCCACACAAACCCTCTCCAATTCCGAACCCATAGAACCTGTGAGAGCAAACATATTTATTGTTTTTAAACCACTATGTTTGGGGAATTATTTGTTAACATAGCAATGGATAATAAAGGAGGTAAAGCAGTTGTGAAAATGGGGAGGAAAGATCATGTTTGTGTGAGAAAGTGTCAATTGTGGCAAGACTCAGTGAGAAGTTAAACAAGATCAGAAGGATGTTTGGAATAGGTTATATTTTAGGAGTCATGTACCTATATTAATAGATAGTAGAACATGTGGGAAAACATCAACTTGTGAGACAGGCTGGCTACTCTGGCAGCATTTACTGAGACTGAATTTAGGGTGCAAGATATTAGGGATCAGTCCTATGAAAGGGGAAGAAAACAGTGTTAGGCAGAAGGTAAATACAGTGCTAGCCCAACAAAACCTCAATCAGCCTGCCAGGAGCTCTGGAACAGTTGCTGCCTGTCAATAATTTTCGGCCAAATGATTGATCTCTGCACACCCAGGGTGCTTAGTCACCAGAGGTGCGTGGGCCCAGAGTCATGACCTAAGGGAGTGGCTCTCAGCAGCTGAGCCAGACCCCATGGCCGCTGGAGGCTGCTGCTGGCTTCGATGCCTGATGGGCAGCAAGCCCTCGCTGGAAGAGGGCTCTGAGCAGCGCATCTCTGTTTACCACCTTGAGAAGCCAGGAAGTGTATTCTGAGTGTTTTCTCCCATTAACTCCCTCTCCTCAGGTGTAGGTGGGGGCTTGCCTTTTTACACTCTACCATCGGAGGTCCCAGTAGGCTGGTCAACCCCAAGACTCAGGCCTTGACTTCAAGGAGGCCTTTGAGAGCAAAGCTCAGTAACTAGGTTAGACTGCATAATGACAAGTTTAGTAATTATACAGCTTTAGAAATTAGGAAGCTTTCTTTAAAATTATAAAGCATTATTAAAATTAAAAATCATGAAGTATCCTTAAAATTAAAAATTATAAAGCATTCTTTTAAAAACTATACTTCTAATTAAGTCTTCATATCTAACTACCAATTACCTGTATATGAAATATAGAGGACAGAGGGACACATGAAATGACTCCACAGGAGTGCAATCGGCATCTATAGAGTAACTTAATTTCTTCAATAGCATGTACCCTGTTTCTCAAAAGTAAGACATTCCCCGAAAATAAGACCTATTTCCAGTTTTGCCTCTGCTATAATATAAGGCATTCCCGAAAATAAGACCTCCCCGATAATAAGGCCTCCCCTGAACATAAGGTCTCCCCAGAATATAAGGCATCTGACTCCTGATTTAGAGACCTTGCACTGCCTGAACAGCTCTGGCTGCACTGCGGCCAATCAGTGAGCTGGTTTGTGATGACAACTAGTACCGTACCATATATAGGTAATAAATTTCCTTTTTTTTTTTTTTGTTCAACAATAAATGTGTACCATATTCTTCTTCATGGAAAAATAAGACACCCACTGAAAATAAAACCTAGTGCATCTTTGGGAGCAAAAATTAATATAAGACACTGTCTTTTTTCGGGGAAACGGTAAATGGAGAGAGAGAGGAGAAGGGAAGGAGAGAGATTGAGAGAGTAAGTATCTATGGACAGGACTAGCTGCATAACTAATTTTTAGGACCCAGTGTTATTTTTAGGTACCCCAGTGTGGGTTCTTTTTAGCAAAGACCAGGAAAAGGTACTAAAATATTAAGCTATTTACTTTCTTCTGCAATCTGTCTCTCAACCTTTCATTTGCAAGTAGGGACAATGAAGTGGAGTCAGCCATCTCCTTCCACTGTCCTCCTGCCCCAGCCTGCAGTGAGCGAGCAATGCCCTGAAATGCATTATGTACTTGGATCCAGGATGGAGGGGATCAAGCTGCAGGTGGAAGGCAGGGTGGTACTGCCAGCTTTGGAAAGAGGGAAGGAAAGAGGCAGAGGCTGGCTGGCATCAGTGGACTGTAGAACCCCTGACTCTCTAGGACCTGTCCCTAGAGAAGGAGGAGGCCCCAGGAAGTGGGCCCACATTGGAGCTGAGGTTCCAAGTCCCAAGTATGTGCTCAATCATCCCAGTGTACTTCACCTACAAAATACAAATTCAAAGGTAAAATTATTAAGACTTTCAAAACAACAACTGCAGAGCATTAAGCCCCAAGCATGGGGTGCTCCTGAGTGGGACCCTGATCAAAGACAGTGGTTGCACAACTGACTCTGCCCATAGATGAAAAGACATTCAAGCGCCTCCTCAACCAATTGCAATGTATGGATCTTATTTGAGGCCTGATTTGAACAAACCAGTCTGATAGACAGTGAGGTAATTTGAATACATTTTGGATTTTTAACATGTATTGATAATCCTTTAGGTGTTATCACTGAGCTGTCATTATGTTTAATTTTTAATAGTTTACATTTCCAGATACATACTAAATATTTACAGATGACATAGCAGGGTGACTGGGATTTACTTTAAAATAATATGAGGGAGGGTGCAATAGGTAAGGGCCTAGATCAGTGGTTCTCAACCTTCCTAATGCCGCGACCCTTTAATACAGCTCCTCCTGTGGTGGTGACCCCCAACCATAAAATTATTTCCGTTGCTACTTTATAACTGTAATTTTGCTACTGTTATGAACTGTAATGTAAATATCTGATATGCAGGATGTATTTTCATTGTTACAAATTGAACATAATTAAAGCATAGTGATTAATCACAAAAACAATATGTAGTTATATATTGTGAAATATTTATTTCTAATTACAAATAAATGAAATTTTGTCTTGAATCATGGTGTAGCATGGGTAACAGTCTTCATATGACAACAGTAAACTACATTGCTACACTTTGCTACACCAAGGAGCGGTGTGTTGGTTCCTAAGACCATGGAAAATATGTTTTCCGATGGTCTTAGGCGACCCCTGTGAAAGGGTAGTTCGACCCCCAAAGGGGTCGTGACCCACAGGTTGAGAACCGCTGGCCAAGATGAAAAGTGATTGACCAGCAGAAAATAATGGTTGAAACTGGATATCAGGTTGGGGAATAGTCTTATATTGTGATATACTCTTTTAATTACTTTTCCATGGTCAAAAGTTTCAAACAAAGATAATCTGCTTTGGATGAAAGATTTAAGTCCGCAATTTATTCCTGAAATACAGTGGTACCTCGAGATACGAGTTTAATTCGTTCTGTAACCTTGAGGCATGGGAAACTATGAGAAGCTCAAGTCTCGGTAAACTGGTGGGTCATGTGCAGCCGGCTGATTCGAGCGATTACTCCTATCTCAAATGTTGCTCGTATTTCAAAACAAAAATCGCTCGCTCGACAGCTTATATCTCAAAAATCTCGTATGTTAGGGCACTCGTATCTCGAGATACCACTGTATAGGAAAAGTAAGCATTTCCTATAGTATTTTGTAATTTAAATGATTAAAGCAAAATAAAACTTAATACAGGAATGTATATAGTATCTTTATTCATAATACCCATAGGAAACAGTCTAGTTGCCCTATCAATAGGTGTTTAGAAGAACAAACTGTAATATTTATACTTACACAATGGACTACTACTCAGAAATAAAATGGAATAAAGTATTGATTTTACATATCAACATGAGTTCCAAAACCATTTTGCTAAGTGAAAGAAGACTTTTTTTTTAAGTATTTACTGTATAACTTAGTATATATGAAGTTTTATACCATGCAAAACTAATCTGTGGTAAAAAAAAAAAAAAGGAAAATTATAACAGTGGTTGCTTCTGGGAGGGAGAGGAAAATTGAATGGGGAGAGATATAAGGGAATTTTCTGTGTTAATGGTAATGTTCTACATTTTTATGGGTTTAGGATTAACTTCACAGTATGTCAAAATTCATAAAATATTTATATAAGATTTGAGCATTTCATGTATGTATATGTTACTTTAAAAAAAAGGAAAGAGGCAATTCCAGTCCACACCACCTTCCATCCACGGAAGCTAAGCCTTGGAACCAAGACAAAGGACACAGAGAGATATAACAACAGTGTCTCGAGAGAGACAAAATGGCAGTGGAATAGATGGATGTGTCCTGAGCCTTGTCCTAGAGCAAATAGAATGAGCAGCGAAAACGAGTGGAATTCAGCCCGAATTGGCATACGAGACTCAGCTGGAGCAGCAGTGTGTGAGCGGCCAGTTGCTTGAGCAGCCCACCCAAGCAGAAGAATGTCAGTCCTACGCAGGTGGGCCCCCTTCAGCAGAGCAGCAGCTGTGCACAGCCTGCACCCTGCATCTGTCTGAAGAGCAGCAGCTATACATGCAACCTGCCCCCATCCAAGGAGTAGTACCCACATGAGCAGCAGCACAAACAGCCAGCCCCCTTCCAAAGAGCAGCAGCTGTGTGAGCAGCCCACCCCCATCTGAGGAGCAGCAGTCACATAAGCAGACAGCCCATGTCCAAGGAGCAGCAGCCTTATGCAGCCCGCACTGGTCCAAGGAGCAGCACGCATACACAGCCTGCACCTGTCTGACGAGAAGGAGCCAGGTGAGCAGTATGTCCCTGTCCAAGGAGCATCAACAGCAGTCTGACTCTCATTCAAGGAGCAGCAGACACGAGCAACCCGTCCCCGTCTGAGGAGTAGAAACCTCATAATCAGCCCACTCCTGTCCAAAGAACAGCAGCTATATGAGCAACCTCCCCACCAGCCAGAGGAGACACCACTGCTGCGAACAGCACCCATCAGAGGAGCCGCTGCCAATTGAGAAGCAGCTGCTACTATGACCATCCAAGGAGCAACCACAGCTTGAAAAGTACTGCCACCCAAAAAGTAGCCACTGCATGGCTCGACATCTAGATCTGTCAGTGAAACCAAAAATGGGTAGACAAAGATATCCCCAAAGGAAAGGAAGAATCACCAGAAAAGCAGCTAAGTGAAATAAAGGCATGCAATATGTCAGAAAAAGAATTCAGAATAAGAGCCATAGAGTTCATAAACGAGATGGAAGAAAAATCGACACTTTATGTAAGAATCAAGAAGAAATGAAGAGTGATATAGCTGCAAAAAAAAAATAAATAAAAACACCATGGAAAGTTTCAGAAGTAGACTAGGCCAAGAGGAGGGCCAAATTAGCACATTAGAATATAGGAAAGCAAAACACAGCCAAAATGAATTGCAATTGGAGAAAAAAATTAAAAGACGGGAGGAGAGCCTAAGGGAGCTATAGGACAATATGAAACGAAGCAACATACCAATAATAGGGGCGCTATAACAACAGGAAGAGGAATAAGAGTTAAAAGACCTATTTGAATAAATAATGTCAGAAAACTTCCCTGATATGGCGAAGAAAAAAGTCACACAAACACAGAGAGTCCCAAATAGGATGAACCCTAAAAGACCCACACCAAGACACATCATAATTATGATGGCAAATATTCAGGACAAAGAGAGAATCTTAAAGGCTGCAAGAGAGAGACATGATAGAATTGGAGCTCCCATTAGATTATCAAATGATTTCTCAACAGAAACACATCAGGCCAGAAAAGAATGGAAGGAAATTTACAAAGTAATGCAAACAAGAAACTGAATCCAAGAATACTCTATTCAGCAAGATTATCATTGAAAATTGAAGCGGAAATAAGAAGCTTCACAGACAAAACAAACAAACAAACCAACAGGAAAAAAAAAACACTAAGGGAGTTTAACACTACCAAGCCAGCAAAGCAAGAAATGCTAAAGGGACTGGTGTAAAAAGAAGAAATAAAATGGTAAGAAAGAACACAGACACAAAAAAATAAAAATGGCTACAAACAAGTACTTTTCAATAATAACTTTAAATATAAATGGGTAAATGCTCCAATAAAATGATATTAAGTGGCTGAATGGATAAAAAAACATGACCAATATATATGCTATCTACAAGAGACTCACCTCAGAAAAAGGGACTCATACAGACTGAAAGTGAAGGGATGGAAAAACATCTTTCAGGCAAATGTCAATAAAAAAAATTTAAAAAAGCAGGGGTAGCAGTGCTTATATAGATAAAATAGACCTCAAAATAAAGGCCATAGGAAGAGATAAGGAAGGCCATTTCATAATAATAAAGGGATCAATACAACAAGAGGATATTACCCTGCTAAACATATATGTGCCCAATGCAGCAGCACCCAAATACATAAAAAAGAACTCCTGGAAGATATCAAGGGAGAGATCAACAATACAATCATATTTAATACACCACTGATATCACTGGATAAATCCTCTAGACAAAAAATCAGCAACAGTAACAGAAATTCTAAATAACTCACAAGATCAGATGGACCTAACTGACATCTCCAGAGCATTTCACCCCAAAGCCAAGGAATATATGTTCTTCTCAAGTGCACATGGACATTTTCAAAAACAGACTGCATAGAAAACCCTAAAGACTCCATGAAAAAATATTACCCCCAAACCTTGCAGGGGCCTGAACCCTCACCACTTCTGAGGGAGGCTCCTGCCCCCATGGCTGCTTCGCTTATCAAGCCCAGCCCAGATCGGGATCCAGGTAATAATAGACAGAGACTTGGCAGACAGCAGCTGCCCTATATCTAAATCCAGCTTAGCACCAGGAATGCTCAGGGACTACTCAAGAATGCAAATAATGCTTTCCACTAATATTTACAGGGTAAACTAAGATTGTTGTTAGAGTATTAAATTTGACAATAAAATAGTAATCAAGTTTTCAGGTTAATTTAAATTGACTAATTTAAGTAAGTGAATATTCAAGAAAATTTAATTGTACTGGACAAAAAGCTGTTCCTAAAGTATTAATTAAAATTTCTATTAGTAGTTCATCTCATGGTAAAATTGCTTAACATGCAATGAACCTAAAGCAATCATATATTTGTGCAAAAAATTAAAATTTAAAGTTATCATGATTGCATTAAAAATTTATAAAAGCCTCCATTAATCAAAATAAGAGGGGAGAGTAGGGTAATATCACGTAAGGAAAAATATCCTGTAAATAAATTACATCTAGAAAATTTTTACTTTAGAAAATATTTTTCATTTGTAATGCTAATAGCAAGACACCCATGAAAAACACACATGGTGTTAAAATAAGCCAAAAGAAAATCTTTTGGACAAAAATAAAAAGGATCCCGAGTCAATTTATGGAAAAGACTCCTTTATTAACTTTTGGTTGAGAATATGCTTATATTCTTTCAGAAAACAACTCCAAGACCATGTGGACTCCTGCAACAGAGCAGAAACAACAGGTCTGCTCCAATCATGAAGAGAAGAGGAGAAAGAGTCCAGAGATAGAAGATGTTGACGACACCTTGCCATGCTAGCAGTCAGTAGCTGTGCATTGCTACAGGTTGCCTAGTACCAAACCAGAGAGGGTCGGACCTGCATTGCCACCATTTGTCCACCATGCAGATACCATTGCTGACATGTACACATAAGGAACTATTTGATATTGAAACCAAGATGCAGAACTGATGAACAATTAAATGGGGACTCAAACAGTTTTTGTTCTTATAGGTTTATTTCTTGTCTGCCGAGGCAAGATTTTTTTAAAGTAAAGAATTGGGAGGAAAAATAGATTCAGAGGCAAAGAGCATGGAACAGACTGTCCGACTACAGCGGGAGGCAGAGGAGGTTGTGGGCGTAAGGCTGTAAGAGATCAACCAAAGGACTTGTATGCATGTATATAAGCATAACCAATAGATGCAAGACCCTGGGGGTCGGGGGGAATAGGTAAGGGTATGTACTGGGGAGTAAAAGAAGCTGGGAGGATGTCAATAGGGGGAGGAAACAGAATACATACTACCGTTTGTAATACTTTAAACAATAAAAAGTAAAATTAAAAATTCAGTAGACTTAATAAATGAATTTGGCAATGTAGCAGTATACAAAATTAATGCCAAGGAATCTATGGCATTTCTATACACCAATAATGAACATACAGAAAGAGAGACTGAAAAAAAACCCATTTACCATCGCACCAAGAAAATTAAGATACCTAGGAATAAACTTAACTAAGGAGGTAAAAGATCTATATGCAGAAAACTATAGGACACTGTAAAAAAAAAGATAGAGGCAGACATAAACAGATAGAAGAACATACCGTGTTCATGGACTGGTAGAATCAACATCATCATAATGTCCATACTACTCAAAGCAATCTATAGGTTCAAGGCACTCCTCATTAAAATACCAACAGCATATTTCACAAACCTAGAATGAACTCTCCAGAAATTCATGTGAAATAAAAAAAAAAAGACCCCAAATAGCTGCAGCAATCCTGAAAAAGAAGAACAAAGTAGGTGGAATCTCGAAATCAGATATCAAGCTGTATTACAAAGCTACTGTTCTAAAAACTGCCTGGTACTGATACAAGAACAGACATATAGATCAATGGAATGGAATAAAGAATCCAGATATCCACCCAAACCATTATGCTCAATTAATATTTGACACAGGAGGCATGAACATACAATTGAGTCAAAACAGTCTCTTCAAAAATGTTGGGAAAATAGGACAGATACATGCAAAAAATAAAACTAGACCACTAACTTACACCATACACAAAAGTAAATTCAAAATAAGTACAGGACTTAAACATACGACAGGAAACCATAAAAATATTAGAGGAATCCACAGGCAGCAAAATCTCTGACATATGCCGAAGCAATTTCTTCACTGATACTGCTCGTAGGGCAATGGAAACTAAAGAGAAAATAAGCTAATGGGACTACATCAAAATAAAAAGCTTTGTACAGCAAAGGAAACATCAAAACAACAAGAAAGCTCACTGCATGGGAGAACATATTAGCCAATGATATCAACGATAAGCCTTAATCTCCAATATTTACAGGGAACTCATACAATTTAACAAAAAGAAGATAAATGACCCAATCAAAAAAGGGGCAACTGACCTAAATAGATACTTTTCAAAAGAAGATAGAAGGAAGCCCAAGACACATATGAAAACCTGCTCAAAGTCACCAATCATGAGAGAGATGCAAATCAAAACAACAATGCAGTACCATCTCATACTTGTCAGAATGGAAATCATCAACAAATCAACAAACAACAAGAGCTGGTGAGGATGCGGAGAAAAAGGAACTCTCATGCATTGCTGGTGGGAATGCAGACTGGTGCAACTACTGTGGAGAAAAGTATGGAGTATCCTCAAAAAACTAAAAATGAAACTCCCATTTGACCCTGTAATCCCACTTCTAGGAATATATCCCAAGAAACTAGAAAACCAATCAGAAAAGATATATGCACCCTTATATTCATAGCAGCACAATTAACCAGACCTAAGATCTGTAAACAGCCTAAGTGCCCATCAGCAGATAAGTGGATTAAAAAACAGCGGTACATCTATTCAATGGAATATTACGTTGTTATAAAAAAGTTCTTACCATTTGCAACAACATGGATGGAGATACAGAGCATTATGCTAAGTGAAATAAGCCAGGCAGAGAAAGATAAATATCACATGATCTCATTCATTTGTGGAATATAATAAACAACATAAACTGATGAACAAAAACAGATCCAGAGACAGAGAAATACCAATCAGAACGTCAAACCTCAAGGAAGTTAGGGGATGGTAGGGATCAACCAAAGGACTTATATGCATACATATAAGCCTAATCAATGGACACAGACAACAGGGGGTAGGGGACATGAATGGGGGGTGTGGGAGGTAATGAGGGAATAAGGACACATATGAAATACCTTAATCAATAAAGAAATTAAATTAAAAAAACAAAAAAATAAATAAAAGGAAAGTATGATGAACAGACTTGACGTGAGATGGTGAACACACAATAGTTTATAGATGATGTGTTGTAGAATTGTGCACCTGAAACTTGTTGTTAACCAGTGTCACCCCAATAAATAAATAAATGGAAATTGTGAGTAAATATTGAATACTAGTTAATGAAATACTTGCTAAGTGTATGGGAGGAGGAGAATCTATATTGAAAGCTAGATGCATGGAAGGGCAGATTGATAGACAAGGGATAAAATAAGCATAACAAAATGTAGATAAGAGAATCTAAGAGTTTGTGGGTGGTTAATATTTCAAATTTCCTGTATGTTAGAAATTTCATAACAAAATTTTGGGAAAATAAAGGGAGCCATCTTCTGGAAGAAAGTGGTATTACTGATGGTTGAAAAAGGTAAGCAGAAGGAAGCATGTTTATATGATTTGGTGTTAATAACTGGTTTTCGCATATCTATCGGTTGTCACTCATATGCCCAAGCCATCTTCTTTGGCTGGACGTCTTTCTCCCCTTCCACTGACTCACTTACCACTCTGATTTTCCTTCCTCCAGAACAGAGGTCTGCAAATAGTACATATTTTAGGCTTTGTGGGCTAAGAAACAAAAATTGGTTATATAAGTATTTATAAAGCCAGAGAAAAAATTAATTTCCAGATTTTCAGTGATGAAATTTAAAACATAATAATACTGAGTACAGGATTTTGTAGAACAGGTCTACTAAAGAGAATGAAATTCTTTTTTGGAAAGGTAGATAATATTTCTCTTAGTTAGGATTCGAAGTTATTCCCTATCATCAAAATCAATTACAAATGTTCATCTGATAATCCTAATTTGTAATGAAATTTTAAACATTTACTCTTTTACCCAAATTTAGTCTTTTCACCCAGATAAACACTGCCCAATAATGAGATAAATCCAAGGGCATGCGACTTAAATTGAGCATATTAATCTCTTGGAAGGCAATTATAGTTACTAGAGGCCCGATGCAGGAAGATTTTCAAAAGAATAGGACTTCCTTTCCCTAGCTGCTGCACCAGTTTGCCTCCAGCACCCAGGACCTGCACTGCTTCCCTCCAGCTGCTGCAGCTGCCAGACATCAGCATCTGGGCCTCCGCTGGGGCTGCTTCACTCTGGCCTCTGCCACCACCCATGGGGGTGGGGGGTGGGGAGAGTAGGGGCGACGTGCTCTGAGCCTCGCTGCACAGGCACTTGGAGCATGCCCCCACCCCTGGTGTGTGTGTGTGTGTGTGTGTGTGTGTGTGTGTGTGTCCCCTGAGGTGGGGGTGGCATGCAGTCCCTTCCCGCCCATCTGCATAAGCAGCTCCTCCTGAGCGGCCAGTCGTATTACAACCTCCTGGAGCCCATCAAAACACCTTGCTAATTTGCATATGACCTGTTTATATAGAGAGATACAGTGGTACCTCGAGATACGAGTTTAATTCGTTCCATAACCTTGCTCGTATATCAAGTTGCTCATATCTCAAAGCAAATTTCCCCATTGAAATCAATTGAAATGCCGTTAATCTGTTCCAGCCCCCAAAATGCCACCCCAGTTGTTCTTGTTACGTGTTTTTGAATAAGAAAAATATATTTATAAATGACAAATATTGCATAAAAACATAATAAAAGAGAATGTAAAGGAATAAACTGGTTTAATAAAGTGTATTTACCTACTCGTTACACTCTTAATGCTACACTCTATCCCTAAACTGAATGTAACTTAACTAATCTTCACTGAACTTAATTGCTACTGGTCTTTGCATTTTTGGCCAATTTCAAAAAAAACATGTCCAACGAGGTTTGCCTCTTCAGAATGTTTCTGAAATGGGTGAGGCAAGTTTCACTGAACAGCTCCGATGCACGACCAGTAGCAACTTTTTCGGGGTATTTCTTTACCACGAAGTGTGACACCCTCTCCCACATTCCTAAGATCTCCTTTATCTCCTTTATCTCACTTGTAGAGATCTCCTCCACCTCTGGCTCCTCCTCGAAACCAATTTCTTGGAGAACCTTCGCATGTTGCTGAGACTGCAACTCTTGTAACTCCTCCATGGTGAGTTCCAGAGAGTGCTTCTTGACGAGCTCATTCACGGCTCTCTCATCCACCTCCAGGCCCATGGATTTTCCCAGAGACATTATCTCCTCCTCCACTGGCACCTCGGGTTCAAATCCTTCGAAGGTCCTTTTGGCTATGGCCTCAGGCCACAGCTTCTTCCATGCAGAGGTCAAAGTCCTCCTTGTAACACCCAGCCCGGCCTGATCAATAATTCTGAGGCATATCACGATGTTAAAATGGTTCTTCCAGAACTCTCAAAGGGTGAGGTTTGTGTTCTCCATCACCTCAAAGCAGTGCTGGAACAGGTGCTTGATGTACAGCTTTTTAAAATTAGAAATCACCTCCTGATCCATGGGCTGCATGAGTGGTGTTGGGAGGTAGGTAAACAACCTTGATAAACTTGAACTCTTCGAGGAGTTCATCTTCAAGGTTCGGTGGGTGAGCAGGAGCATTGTTGAGGACGAGGAGGGCTTGCATGGTTAGGTTGTTTTCCTGTAGATATTTCTTAACAGAAGGGCTGAAAACCAGGTTTACCCACTCCACCAAGAACTGCCTGGTGACCCATGCCTTCGGGTTTGCCCTCCACATAACTTGCAGTTTATCTTTTAAAATCTTATGTGACTTAAAGACTCTGGAGTTTTCCAAATGGCATATGAGCAGAGGCTTGATCTTGCAGTCGCCACTCGCATTGGCACACAGTGCGAGAGTTAGCTTATCCTTCATGGGTTTGTGGCCTGGCATTGCCTTCTTCTCGGCCGTTATATAAGTCCTATTCGGCATCTTCTTCCAGAAAAGCCCAGTCTTGTCACAGTTGAAGACTTGTTGGGGGATATATCCTTTGGCTTCTATAAGTTTGGAAAAAGTTTTGAGGTAATCCTCAGCTGCCTTCACATCCGAACTTGCTGCCTCACCATGCCTGACAGTGGAGTGAATGCCAGACCTTTTCCTGAAGTTATCAAACTAGCCTCTACTGGCTTTAAATGAGTCTTTCAATGCTTAGTCCATGGAAGTGCGCGGGGTCTGCTCCAGCAAATCACCGTAAATCGCTTGCGCCTTCTTGCATATGCCTTCTTGCATATGATGCCCTGTGTTAATGTATCTCCTTTAAACTGCTTCTCCGTCACCCACACCATCAGTAGATTCTCCATCTTTTCATGGAGAGAACTACGGAGCTTAGAAATTATTGTAACGCCCTTAGCTGGCATTATACCCTTTATTGACTCCTTCTGTTTAAGCACAGTGCATATCGTTGAAGTACTATGCCCGTACTGCCTTGCCAAGTCAGCCACTTGCACACCTTGCTCATATTTTTCTATGATTTCACGCTTTAATTCAATAGACATCATCCTCTTCTGAGCACTGACCTTTCCACTCGCTTTCTTCGGACCCATGGTTATAAAAAGAAATGTGATAAAGTATGTAAATGCACAAAAGATGTTTCGACAATGAGGTAAACAAGCACACTGACTGAGGCGTGGGAAACTATGAGACGCTTGAGTCGAGGTAAACTGGTGTGTCGTGTGCAGCCGGCTGATTCTAGCAATTACTCGTATCTCAAATGTTGCTCATATTTCAAAGCAAAAAATCGCTCGCTCCACGGCTCGTATCTCAAAAATCTCATATGTTAGGGCACTCGTATCTCAAGGTACCACTGTACTAGATTATCTGGACATATTTCTTTTAGTGTGTGAGATGCAATCATTTCTCATTTAAAGTTAAGTGAAAGCTGCTCAATGACACAAATAAATGGGGTCTTGACATATAAAAATTTCCTTTGCATTTGCATTGAGGGGTCTATAATAAACTGCTAAAACTGTAGTTTGAGTGTGAAAAATAAAACTTCAAATCTGTGTGGGAATGGAGATCTTGCTTTTGTTGTCAACAACGCCTTTACCACAAGTTTTGCATGTAAGGGTTGTGTTGTCTTACAAGTTTAGTTGAATTCATTAAGAAATATCATTGAATGATCACAATGAGCAAAAAATGAATTCTAAAGTATCCAGACAATGTTCCATAATAGTGGTTAAAGGAGGTTCTTCTCACTTAGAGAAAAATTTCAATCCTGGCCCTGAACTAAAAAACAAAACTTACAAGAAACTGTTACCACTGGTAAGTCATCAAACGCTGTGTGGTAGGACAAGTCAGGATATTTAGCTGCTGACTGTGACAAAATATGTGGCGTGACAACAGGTAAGTCCATGAGAGCAAATGAAGTTTATTGTTGAAACTATTGGTTCAGTGATTCATGGAAAATTAAAATGTTTTCCACAAAATACATGTTGCTTGATAATATAGTACAATGTTATAACCATGGGATTTAAACTCCTAACATTTTCACAAGTGGAAATCTGTCAAAATAAGCCTGTTTCTGCTTACATAAATTGTAACAAATCATAGCTGACTTCACCTTAGGTGTATTAATTCATTTTCTCAACTCCTTTTAAAAATATTTTCACTGGTTGCAGGCAGCCAATTCACAGAAACTAATTATTCAGTCACTCCAAACATTGACTCTTTGAATAAACAACCACAAATGAGCATTATCAGTAACACCTGTCGACTTATTAAGAGCCCAGAAAACCACTCAAAATAACTTGCCTTCACTAAATAATTTGACTATTGATGTTGTTCCTAGTGGCGTCAACACTTTAAGCAGCAACACTTTAAGTCTAATGGTCTTAATAAGGTTTATTTTTTTTATTACTGCTACAATGAATTACCATTTAATCCATGTGCCATACGTAAATATCAATATTGCATAGCTAACAAGCTACTTGGAAACTTACTATGGTTGCAGCCTCATTTATTTATTTCCTTCCTTCTTACTATCCTTCCTTTCTTTTTCTTTCTTTTTTAAAATTTTTATTTGTGTGTGTGTGTGAGTGTGTGCTAAGAAATTTCATTATGATAAGATATTCCATTTAATATTTATAAATTTTCTGACCATTTCCTTTGATTTGGGGATACTGTGAAAACTTCTTGGCCTGGTAATGTTGACATATATTGTATTCTTGTCACACAGATATAGGTCCATTGCCTAAAATAAAAACATAATGCTTTGTCATTAATAAATCACTTGATTGTATTTATTCCTGATTAGAGAACTTCCTTTGTTTTGTCGAGAAAAGTTTAGCTACCCACAAATGCTGTTTCCTTTCCAACTAGTCTCTTAACTTTGTGTTATCTCATCTTATATATAATACTCTCCTGAAACTGCTCTGTTACAAGGTCACCATCCACTGTACAATAGTCTCCTTCCTGCCGCTACTCTATTTTTCAATTCATCCTTGTTATACGAGCAGCTTAACCTTTCTAAAGCATGTTTCGTTTTTCAATCCCTAACTCAGAAACACTATGGAGAAACTAGTGGAATGAATGGAGGCCAGATTCTGGTGGCCCTTAAAAGCTCAATTTCAAGAGAGAAGTTTTTGAGAAGGGGATTAACACAATAGAAGGTATTGTTTTACTCAGCCCTTGCCGGAGAGATGAGGGAGATGAGTCGGGGTGGCCAACAGCCAATAGATCAGGGACACTGTGCCGATGGGAAAGGCAGACTGTCTCGTGGCCTCGGGCCTGCCAAAGCCGCTACCTTGTTGAGTTGTTCATAGAATCGGTTAGAACAGTGGTGGGCAAACCCCGGCTCACGAGCCACAGGCGGCTCTTTGGCCCCTTCGGTGTGGCTCTTCCACAAAATACCACGTGTGGCGCACATACGCTGAGACTGAAACCTCTTGGCCACGCGCAGAAGTCGGTTTTCGGCCGGGCGGGTCTACTTTGAAGAAGTGGTGCTAGAAGAAGTGGGGGTGTCAGTCAGTCCGCAACAGGAGACGAGGCCCCGTGGCTCGGGAGCTGCGGTTTGCCGCAGCTGGGTTAGAAGTAGCTTCCAAACTAATGTGAGCTTGTGTGACATATATATACAAGATGAGGCAACTCAGTTAACGAGAAGCGATTGGATTTTAGATGCAAAAGCCGTGGTATCTGATTTCACATGGGCATGTAGGGCTGTGCCCTGGAACATCCGGTGATCCTCTTTTTAAGAACCATGACTATACTTAGCTACCTTCACAAAATAAGCCCCTTGTCCCTTTTCTTCAGGATTCCAGGTCAGATGAACCAGACAAAATGTTCTGGTTTTGCTATTGCTATAAACTTGAACAAACCTGTGCTCCTCAGGTACCCTCTGGGCTTCCATGATCTCTCTCCCAAGCCATTCATTCATTAATTACCATGCTACCCTTGGAGGAAAGTTTCTATCCCAGCGTGCTTTCACTAAACTTTCAGATGAAATGTATTCATTTTGATGGTCTCAACAAGAGCATCCAACTCACACCCGGAGCAGACTTGGAAACTTTCCATTTATACGGAATTGTCCAAAGAAGGGAGAGCCAATAAAAGACTGCTGGCAAATGAGCTCTCAAATTTGGTCTGCATTAAGTAGCGATCATCTAATCGGCCCGAGAGTAATGGTGTCAAATTTCGGAAATACCTACAAAAGGGAGTAAAATGATCATCTAACGATAAAGTTTGCTCACCTGAATGAGGGAGTTGACCAGGGCTCCTAAACTCTCTGCAGCTCGGATTCTAATCCGGGGTTTTCAGCATCAGCTGTAAGCAGCCAATTGGGACGTCTGAGCGCCGTGCATCCTGGGAGTTGTAGTTTCCCGCCCCTCCGAGCGACTACAAGTGGAGCGCTGGAGGACGGTTGCTTGGGGTTATTAGCAAGCGGGAGATATGGCGGTAGCGCGTGAGGACGCGGCTTTTCCTCCTGGAGAAGGTAAGGCGATCCTCACCTCTGAGTCCTAAGCTTTCCTCTATGGAACTGAAGTAAATAATTACCTGGTAGAGAAAAGAAGCCTGGGTTTAGGGTGTAATTCTGGACCCGTTCTTTTGATGGGAGCTTGTGGACCTCGCGGAGGCGCGCTGCCCTCTGGGAGGTGTAGTCCCCATGCTCTGCCTAGCTCTGCAGCGTGGTGGCGAGGCCCTGGCGGGTGACTACAGCCCCCAAGGCTCTTTGCAAGTCGGCACCCCGGATCCCGCGCTCTTGTCTACTGGGGTGGTGGGTTTTAGACTGCGGTGACCTTTCTAGGGTGTTTACTTTGAGTTCTGGGTGCCCAAGTGAAAGCCGCAGGATTTCCCGCTCTCGCATTACTGTCCCCCGTTCCCTTGGTTCCTAGAACATTCGGGACATCCTCTGTCAAGCCAGCTCCCTAGACTGATGTTGAACCCTTTCTTGGAAGTGTGTGGTGGCTCTGATAAAATCGGGGTGGGGGGTGATCCAGAGCCTACAGTTCTGCACTCCTGCTTCTGCTAACGGGATCCGCTGACCGGGTTTGGTCACTGCCCGACGGGGCGCGGGGCGCGGGTGCGTCAGTGACCCGGAGCCACGGGAACCAAGCTCCTTTGTTTTGGTTACAGCTCTTCCAGTTCTGAGGTTCGGCTATGCCCTCAGTTTGAGGGCCCGGCTGTGGAGTGGAGCCTTCTCCACGGCTTAGAACGGGGGCTCGTTACATTTGGGGGGCAGGAGGCGATCTACGGTTCTAGGAAGAAATCTGTCGATTCCTTGGAACTGTATGCAAAAGCTGTGCGTTTTTCTGGGACACGGTACACAGCTTGCACCAAATTCTCAAAATCCCATTATTCCCTCCAGCTCCCAACTCCAAATGCTAGGAGCCATTAAATAATGGGAAAACATTGAATCTCTTCAGGAGAGCATGCTCGACTAATTATTTCCCTCGGTAGTCTTCATTTGGATATAATTGTGAAATTGGCAGTTTCTCAGGGCCCCGCCTCTCTCTCTGATACCTGCTTCTCATAAACTCCACCTCTCCAGCCCTTCAAGGGCAACTTAGAACAGGAACAATTAACATTCATCGAGCACTTTCATGTGAGCTAGAAGACGTTTAGAGTGCTTTTATTTTGAAGTTTACATAATTTTATTTTCTCTGTATACACCAAGGCAGGTATTATTATCAAATCTATCTTACAGATTAGAAAAGTGAGCCTCTAAGAGGTTAGTAACTTGCCCAAGACACCACAGTGGTGAACTAGTGGAGCCAGAATCTGAACGTCTTTTGTACTGAATTACTTTAGTGGGTGCTGTGTGCTAGGGATGGGGCTCAGTGCTCTCTTTTCATTCCCCCCTCTCCTATCAATTTAATGAATTAAGTACATTCCCATTTTGTGGATAAATTAAATGAAGTATATACTTTGATTTGGGGCACTATAGGATATACTGGTAGTTAGACTGTATCCAAGTTAATTTCTAACAAAAGAGTTCCACTTAAAAAACACTATCATTACTTAGCCACAGAATGTGGAAATATTAAGTTTATATTTAAATGTGAAGAATTCAAAAGTATTTCATCATAGAACTTGAGTAGAATATCACAAATCTTGGTATAATTTGATATTTTTGAGGACAAGTGATTAATTTCAATCTGCAGTCCTTTAAAACTCGATTGCTTTCATTTTAAAATCTTGATAATTGTTGTGCTGTAGTGTTTTGGAACCCTGAATGGGATTTTACTAGTATAACCAGAGACCTGGTGCACAAATTTATGCATGGGTGGGGTTCCTCAGCTTGGCCTGCGATTGGGGCCAGTAGGGGGTGGGGCAGTTGGCCCTGGGGGAGTTAGGAGAGATTGCAAGAAGTTGGCTATAGGGAGGGACACAGGAGGTTAGCCGTGGGAGTGCACTGACCCCCAGGGGGCAGCTCCTGTGTTGAGAGCATCATAGCAACCAATCAACTGGTTGTTCAGTCACAGGCTTTTATATATATAGATTTTTTTTTATCCCTGTGTAGTATTTGTGTTTTCTAATAATTTTCTTTTTCTTTTCTAGGATTAGTGGTCAATTGGTCAGGGAAGGGGCTACAGAAATTAAGTGCAAACTTACCATGTGAAGCTGACATTCATACTTTGATTTTGGATAAAAATCAGATTATCAAATTGGAAAACCTTGAGAAATGCAGACGATTAATACAGGTAAGTATTGTATCTGGGGATATAGTGTATATTAGAACCAGGTTATTATATCGAATAAAATAACCAAGCAAAAAGTAACTGTGCAGGCCTGGAAAGTAGTAAATGTTGCCTTAAATCTTTACATGACAGTTTCTCCTGAAGATGAACACATATGTGCTGCATTTAGAGTGGACTTGAAAAAGAGGCATTTGTTTTTAAAAAGCCAACATTTTATGTTAGCAAAATATTGTTACGATAGCCTTTTACCTCAGGATAGGTATAAAGAGTTCATTCATTGAACAAATGTACCCCATATATGTCTGGCACTGTTTTAGTATTTGACTGAGACAGTTTAAGGACTCCATTCTGTGGAGCTTATATTCTCAAGTAGTTGCGGTGTTAACAATGTTTTCCTTTTAGTATTTGGAGGAGATCTTATTGCTGAGGGTTATGTATATTTTCCATTGCTTAGGAGTAGCAGCAGCAGCACCAACAAACTACTAGTTACTCTAGAATATATACCTAAACGACATATGTGAAAAGTACAGATTGGATTTGTATATTTGGACATGTTTGGCCATATAAACAAATCTTTTTAGGCACCCTATTGTGAAAATAATCTATATATTTTATTTTGAAGAATAATGATATGTTTCCTTTTCACAGTTATCAGTGGCTAATAATCGGCTGGTACGGATGATGGGTGTGGCCAAACTGACCCAACTTCGGGTGTTAAATTTGCCTCATAATAGCATTGGCTATGTGGAAGGGCTAAAGGAACTAGTACATTTGGAGTGGCTGAATTTGGCAGGAAATAATCTCAAGGTGAACTGTTTTGTTTTGTGAGGTTTTTTTTAGTAATTATGTGTAGGGTCTTCTCAATTTACAAAAGTATTCACTGTAAAAAATAAATTCAAGCAGTTTCAAAATTAATAGAGTATAAAAATGTGAAAGTACCCACTCACACTGTGCAGGAATAATTTCAGTTAACATAAACTAAAAAAAAAAATTTCATTTTGAAACACATAACACACTATATTATTCTTTTAAATGTGAACAAAAAAATCTATTTTATACTTAGAAAAATGAATCAAACAGAATGAAATGTTAGGAGAAAGACTATATCATGCTTCCTTAAGCTTTAGTAAATGTTTAATGGTAGAGTGGAGAATATACTGTTTTAAAAGTGGGGGTTCTGGATTCTAGTCCTGCTTCCACCACTTAGGATTTCTATAATTTTGGACAAATTAATAAATATCTCTGTGTCTTACTTTTTGATTTGCTAGATGAAGGGACTGGATTAAATGATATTATTAATAGCTGACTTTTATTGAACAATTAATTTAGCCTCAGTACTATTCTAAGCAGCTTAATTGTATTAACTCAATTTCATGACAGCCTATGATGTAGGTAGTGTCATTATGCCCATCATATATAGATGAGGAAACCAAAGAGGAGAGAAGTTAAGTAACTTACCTGAGGTCACACAGCAGAGTCAGGATTGCAGAGTCAGGATTTGAATCCAGGCAGTTTGGCTCCCCTCTTAACTTGTAAAATCCTAGCCCTCCCAGCTGTCATGTGATATCACTATGGTCTCTTCAAGTTCTGAATATCTGGGATGATATGATCCTCTACTCTGAGAGCAATAATGAAGGTGGAAGCTTGCTCTGTAACATTTTGCCAAATTCTGTTAGCATTGTTTTCTCTTTTTCTTGTTAAGCTCCACTCCTCTGCTTCCAATAATAAGCAGAGGAGCCGTAGCTGGTTTGGCTCAGACTGGAGGGTCCCAGGTTTGATTCCAGTCAAGGACATATGCCTGGGTTGTGGGCTCAGTCCCCAAGAGGGGACATGTAGGAGGCAGCTGATGGATGATTGTTTCTTATCATTGATGTTTCTATCTCTCCTCCCTTCCTCTCTGAAATCAGTAAAAATGTATTTATAAATAAATAAATAAGCAGAGGAAGCAGGAGACTCAGCTATGAGAAACCAGGGAAGAAATTCTTTATTTTTATTTTGTTTGCATGAACTGACATAATAATTTTCTTGTCCTAGGCCATGGAACAAATCAATAGCTGCACAGCTCTCCAGCACCTCGATTTATCAGACAATAACTTACCCCAGATAGGTGATATATCTAAATTAGTATCACTGAAGGTAAGTGTGTGTTCTGACTATGTAATTTATGAAATTTTATACTATAATACCAATAGAAAGTTTTCTGGTCAACTTTAAAGCAACCTGTTATATATGAAGAACAGATTGTGTTAATTACAATAAAAATTCTATTACATTATGAAACTTTTTGTTTTTAGTGTCTATAACTGATGTAATTAAAACTGGTAATTGTAATTAAGGTTAATTCTTATTTACCATCCTTCAAACATGAAATTTCCTTCATGTCCACCAGCCTGCTAGCAGCTTTGCAGTAAGTACATAGCAGGTTGGCAAGCATAATTAATTATTCCTAAACATGAACCTGTGTTCTTGACACTCGGAATTGCTGTGTTTTGTTTTGTTTTGTTTTGTTAGTAACAGGTATTATTAAGTTATCAAAATTAACTTCACTTTAATTTTAAAAAATAAACCTGTACCATATAGCATATTTTATGGAGGAAAATGTATCATGCAATCAAATAAGTAACAGTTGAACTCTGAGCTTCAAAAGACATATGTAGGCATTTTCCACATTTTTGCTTCATTAGATATTAATATCAGATGAACTCATTAAGCTTTAGAAGAAGTGCTATTAGTTTAACTTTCTCCGAATCTTTAGCAGAACATGCAGTAGTTATTCTAAACAATTTGATTTAATCAAATACTAAGAGAAATCAAATGAATTGAAGATGATTAAACTTTTTTTCCCCTGAAATGTAGGCATGATTATCTTATTACAATCTGGGTGTTCAGAGTTTTTGGTTCCTCATCGTTGCTGACCTTGAGTCAGCATCTGCAAGTAGCACATGCTAGCTTGACCAAGCTTTTAGTTTCTAAGAGAATACAGAGACTCTGGGAAAATGCTTGCAGAATTTCAGTTTGAAGCTGGTAGCAGACATGCTGATTGGTCCTCCCCTTTTCCTACCTGTGAAGCAGTGGAATGAGGACTCCCTCATCTCTAGATCGTGGATGATTTTTTTGCACTTTGGAGTTGGAATCCCTGCTTGGTGGGGTCTTTTGGATGCTAGCACATGATCAGAGGAATTAGAGCAAATTATGGATTGTGGGTTCCTTCCCTCCCTTCCTCCTTTACATCTCTCCCTTTCTTTCTCCCTTCCTCCTCCTCTTTTGAAAAATTTGCTTTATACATGGTTGTTTTAATGAGTGTTTTTTTTCTGTTTCCCCACCCTCTATATTGATATTTTAAAAAGTAATGAACTGTTTGTTGGAAACTGCTCAATTTAATAAACTAAATCTTACAAAATGCCAGTTGCCACACCTACCATGTGTTCTTGGACAAGTTTTAAAACTTACTTAGAATGTGGGTAAGAAAAGAGAGTCGATCAGAAGACTACCCACAACTCTTCTAGCATTAAGTCTTTGATTTGTGTGCTAAAATTTGACAAAAACCAAAATGGTATGTATGAAAACAGGAGACCTATTTTATTTTAAATCATGTTGTTTTTCATTTGTAAGTCATGTTGTTTTTACTTTTAAGACCCTGCTTTTACATGGAAACATCATCACCTCTCTTAGAATGGTACCAGCTTATCTACCAAGAAGTCTTGCTATCCTTTCTTTGGCGGAAAATGGAATTCGGGACTTAAATGAGGTAAAATTTGAGAGTGTTCTCTGGAAATCAGGAAGCTGCAAACTTGTGGGAAAGGAGGAGAAACACAGGAAAAAGTGGTGAGCTCACTGTTGTACTATGAGCCTCTCGGAAGAAACTGCATCGAGATGAAACACTAGCTCTAGCTGATCATTATTTTTCTTTCCAATTTTTCTTAATGTCAGTGGATCATTAAGGCATAATTTCATATGTAATGTGCAGTTGTTCCATTTGTAAGTAATTGGTGGTAGAGGGACATCTCCACCAAAGAGGTTAAGGCACACTGTGTATGTACCTTCCTCTGGCTGCCATTAGGTTTTCAATTGTCTTTGCTGGGAAGTAGTGCTGATGCTCTCTAAGCAAACCTTTTGCAGCAACTAGAGATGGCCATATCGTTGGGATTTTGGAAGTTGGTGAATAATATGAGTACTTGTCGCTTTTCAGAACAAGAAGGGAATTGTTACATTCTCAAATTGCCAAAGATGTGTAATTATACAAAAGCCTTGTGCTTGACACTGAATAGTCCAATTTGTTCAACAGACTTATCCTTTGTTCCAGATCTCTTTCTTGGCATCCTTAACTGAATTGGAACAGTTGTCAATTATGAGCAATCCTTGTGTGATGGCAACACCTTCCATTCCAGGGTTTGACTATCGGCCATATATCGTCAGCTGGTGCTTACACCTCAGAGTCCTGGATGGATATGTGATTTCTCAGAAAGAAAGGTGAACATGACATTTTTAACATCACATTTACTGTGCAAGTTACTAAAAAGACCATTTCTAGCTTTCGACAGATGAATAAGTTGAATATTTCTTTAAATGTGCATTTAAAATGAAGCTCCTTACTGCAGTCATATAGCAGACTCTGTGCTGCTCGCTTAGGATTTTTTATCCTTTCTATAAAAGAATTTCAGTTCCAGAGATTAGGTCTCAGATCAGTCCCACAAAAACTTGCAATTCACCAGATATGTAAGGCAGTATTAAGAATAACTTAGGACCCAACTACCCTTTATAACAGAGACTCTGTGGGAAAAATGCATGCAGAGTTCCAGTTTGGAGCTGGTAGACATGCTGATTGGTCTCCGCTTTTCCTACCTGTGAAGCAGTGGAATGAGGACTCCCTCATCTCTAGGTCATGGATTTTGTTTCAAACTGTGGGTAGTTCTAAAGCTGGAATATGGATTTTTTTGGATTATCTTCTTTAGGTCTTTAATGAAAGAAGTTGTTAGATTTTTCTGTGGGAGTAGGCAACATTTTCACATGTGGGGGGCAGCATGGAGAGATGGTTAGAAATGACAATCTGGCATAAAGAGAAACCTGGGAGGGGAGGTAAAGAAAGACAAGAAAAGACTTCATTCATATCTTTCCCTGATGCCCATTAGCTGTGTGGCATAGGCAGGGCCCTGGCTTCTCCAAGCCTTACTCTTTCTGTCAAATGTGGGGAATACTACCTCACTTTTAAGATAATGAAGATAAAGGATATAAATAGCATAATAACTGGTCATACGCTAGGGGCTTAATAAATGATAACTCATAATTTTGGATATGGAATAGGGATTTGAAGTGGTTTGAAGAAACTAAAGCAAGTGTTAAAATATTTGTTGAGTCAATGAATAATAATACAAAGGCTATGTCTCTACATTGTGAAAGTGGTTTTAACAAGTGACTTTCAGGTAATTTGCACTTTTTTGAACTGCCTGTGTAATGTTTTATAAATGATCAACTTCAGAGACTCCAAGGAGGTAGGGAACAGTGCATTCACTTCGGTTGCCTCCCTTTGTGTAAGTGTCCTGTACCAAAGTCTGGAGGGAGGCAGAGGGGGAGGGCAGCACAGTAACAACCCTTTCTCAGATGAATTCTTCTTCCCCCCAGATTTAAAAAAAAAAAAAAAAGGCAAAGTTTCATAATTTAGGTATAGTCTTAAAAATGATATCTACAAATACCCATATAATCCCCACTGAGAATAAGAATGGGACATAGCCAGTGCTCCAGAGATCTCCTTTGCCCCACTCCCATCATAAAACTCCCTCCCTACTAGAGATAACCATTGTATTGACTTTTGTTGTTGTTGTTAATCCTCACCTGGGTTATCTGACTTGAGTTAATCTACTTGGCATACCAGGTATTTCACTGAAGGAAAGCAGTTTTTTCTTTCTTGTGACCCTGGAAGATCACTAACTAAACTTATATTGTATTGCACCATGACTCTTTTGTATGATTTAACCAGTTATCAAGAGGACAGTTTCTCTTCAATCTACAGTATAATAGACCTTAGGTGGCTTGATGGTTATGGACAGTAGAGTTTGTATAATGTGGATACCTTGGTATGAAGGTCCAAGAAAATAGTTATGAAATGGAAGTGATTTTCAAACTATCCGCAATGCTTATTTAATTGTATAAAAACAGAAACAAAGTATATCAAAATGATCCAACCTCAACTTCAAATTGAGGGCCAAGTTTAAGAATGGCAAAATTGAGGCATGTTAAACAAAAATAAATAAACAAACCAATTCAAACATATATCTATATACATAAAAGCCTAAGCGACCCTTACAACTTGTTGACTGAACAGCTGGTCGATCAGTCACTATGACAATGCACTGACCACAGTGGGTAGAAGCTCAATGCAGGAGCTGCCCCCAGTGGTCAGTGTACTCCCACAGCCAACCTCCCATGGCTGGCCAACCTCTCACAGCTGGCCAGCCTCCTATGGTCCCTCCCCCTGACCGGCCAACCTCCCACAGTCCCTCTTCCAAGCCTGCCAAACTCCTGTAATCCTTCCCACTGGCCAGCCAGCCCCGATTGGCCCCAACCACTTGCCAGGCTGAGAGACCCCACCCATGTATGAATTTGTGCACCAGGCCTCTAGTGGAAAAATAAACAGTAATAGACTAACCTCCTATGAATCCAATATCTAATTTCAGTGGTTTTCAACTCCTGGCCAACCTTGTTCATTTAGACCTTCACCTACTTCCTCTTCTCCTGTGTTATTTTTAAGCAGGTCTCAGATTACATATTTCATCTGTGAATAGTTCAGTATATATCTCTAAAAGATAAGGGCTCATCAAGAAATACTATAATACTGTTATCTGAATGGAGGGAATAAATATTGTTTCTTTGAAAATAATTTTGAAATATTTGGAACCATTAGTACAAATCTATGGAAATCCCCCTAAGCAAGAAAAAAGGTTTAAGTCATGTTAAGAGTAAGGGGAGTGAATCAGAAGGATCGATTAAAAGTTGAGTGAGTTTTATTTATGAAAAGCATCCAACAGTGCTATAAAGGTAATTAAGATGGGAGCTCATGTTGCTTAAAATTGCATACTAGTACTGTCTAACTGGTCTCACCTTCTCTTTATATCCCCCAATTCCAGTTTGAAAGCTGAATGGCTCTATAGTCAAGGCAAGGGGAGAGCATATCGGCCTGGCCAACATGTCCAGCTTGTCCAATATCTAGCTCTGGTCTGTCCTCTCACTTCTACACTGGGTCTTCAAACAGCAGAGGATGCCAAGCTAGAGAAGATTCTGAGCAAGCAGAGGTGAGCCCACTTATTTATAGCAGCTGATGAATTCACAGTGAAAATACCTCTGAGTCTTTGCTGTGGGGTCAGTAGGACTGAGGCAAGTGCCGCAGCCCACATTTCTGAGCATTTTGGCCTCTTGTTACTGCAGCAGTTGGGCAGGGAATTGAACCACACAGTGCAGTCCAGTTTCCTCCACAGCAGCCACATTGCTGATCATGCCTGGGGAGAGCCAAGCAGTATGGGAGAATGGAATTTTTAAAAAAATGGATCTGTTCTTTTAATGTAGATGTTCCTTTTGGGTGTTTAAATACTAACATTAAGAAGTATAGCTAACAAGTGTTAGCGAGGATGTGGAGAAAAGGGAACGTTTGTGCACTATTGGTGGGAATGCAGACTGGCGCAGCCCCTGTGGAAGCAGTATGGAATTATTTCAAAAAATTAAAAATGGAACGGCCTTATGACCCAGGGATTCCACTTCTGGGAATTTATCCAAAGAAACCCAAAACACCAATTCAAAAGAATATATATACCCCTACGTTCATTGCAGCATTATTTACAATAGCCAAGATTTAAAGCAGCCTACGTGTCCATCAGTAGACAAATGGATGAAAAAACTGTGGTGCATAATGACTAAAACTACTGTCCCATAAAAAGAAAGAACATTTTATCCTTTGCAACAGCATGGATGGTCCTAGAGAACATTATGCTGAGTGAAACAAGCCAGTCAGAGAAAGACAAGTATCATATGATTTCACTCATATGTAGAATTTAATGAGTTAACTGAACTAACAAGCAAAGAAAGCAGGCAGACAGCTCTGGAGGGAGAGGGGGAGGGGATGAGGGGTTTTGAACAAAAAAGAAAAGAAATATAGCTAGAAGCATTTAGTGGTCACTTTTATTTTTTAAATCAGAGATCCTGCTTTAAATGTTTGTACAAGTGTATGTATATGAGTTGTCTGTCTATGTGACTAAAAAATAAGGTCCTTAACCCTTTCTATCTAGTGCTTTCAAATCCAGACTTTGTAATTTGGTGGTGATTAGAGGTATCTACTTTGAAGATGGTAAACTTCTACTTTTCTGATAGGAAGCAGAAAAGCTTGCTTTTCTGGGTGTGTGTTAAGTCACATCCAATGTTATTGACTTGTAGGTTTCATCAGAGGCAGTTAATGAACCAAAGCCAAAATGAAGAGCTGTCTTGTCTTCCTTCCATTGAAACAAAGGCACCAGAGCATTCCAGCCCCCTTCAAGATTGCCAGACAGTTCAGGAATGTGGTAAGAAAGTAATTAATCTGTTTTCTTCAGGTTGTTGGATTTGTTGAGCATCATAAAACAGAAAGGTTGCATACAGTGGCACCTCGAGATACGAGTTTAATTCGTTCCGTAACCTTGAGGCGTGGGAAACTATGAGATGCTTGAGTCACGGTAAACTGGTGGGTCGTGTGCAGCTGGCCAATCCGCACGATTACTCGTATCTCAACTGTTGCTCGTATTTCAAAGCAAAAATCGCTCACTCGATGGCTCATATCTCAAAAATCTCGTATGTTAGGGCACTCGTATCTCGAGGTACTACTGTATTTTCATAATTTTTATTAGTTTAACTTAAGTGGTCATTTGGATCTTATATTTTGTGTATACACACTCATACATATATGTGTAGATATATATCAAATATTTTATTTCTAATTTTTAAAAATTTAGAGCACTGCTCTTTTTGTATTAATCTGATATTTTGATTATTTTTATGATTATTGAAAGAATTTATTTTCTTAAAAATATTTGGTTTGATGTTTTAGGCTTATTGGCAGAATCAATGAAGGCATTTTATTGTATTTTACTCTATTTCAGGGATTAGATTTTTTTAAAAAGATATAACTGAAAAATACGTCTTAACTCACTCAAATAAATAAATAAATATGTGACGTGATTGATATTTTAATTAACCAGATATCGGGAATTTTTCACAATATATACATATATTAAATCACCACAATATACACTTAACAATATCTTATAATTTAATATGGCAATTACACCTTGATGAAGCTGAAATTTTAAAAAAAACTTTACATATGTAGTGGTTTAAATGATACTCTGTTGATTCTTTTAGAACCCGTCATCCAAGTAAATTCTTGGGTTGGGATAAGCAGTAATGATGATCAGTTATATGCAGTTAGGAGTAACTTTCCAGCCACTATACACACTACAAAGTATTCTCGAAATGACCTGCACCTGGAAGACATACAGACAGATGAGGACAAGTTGAACTGTAGTCTTCTCTCTTCAGAGTCTACTTTTATGCCAGTTGCATCAGGTCTCTCCCCAGTATCACCTACAGTTGAGCTGCGGCTACAAGGCATTGATATGGGCCTAGAAGATGGTTCAAATGATTCTGTGAAAGGGCAGGAAGACCAGGAATTGGATAAAGAAGAGGAAAAAACTTTGTGGGCTGCAAGTGAGAATTCTGTTCAAATGATGAAAAGTGCAGTTGGTGCAGAGGTCAATGAGAAAGATGGGCTGGTACCTTGCCCTGAGCTATCGATAGCCAGTGCTCTCTCAAAAGGTGACACACACAGCCTTCCATCTTATCTTGAGCCAGTTGGACACAGTGTCTTACATACAAAACCAGATAGAAAAGAAACCATGTCTGAAACTGCTTCAGAAGAACTTCCTTGTGGGGCTTTCCCTCAGAGCTCTGTTGCTTTGGGACAAGATCAAGTTACCCTTCAGAAACTGAATGAGGCAGCCACCACACTTCAGGCTTGTTGGCGGGGCTTTTATGCCAGGAACTATAACCCTCAAGCTAAAGGCGTGCGCTATGAAATTCGGCTGCGCAGAATGCAGGAGCACATTGTTTGCCTCACCGATGAAGTAAGGAGGTGAGTCAAAAGTCCTGTCAGATTCTGTTTTGTTGGTTTGCTTCTTTCTTAGAGTTGATTCAGAACACTGAATCAGTGCTGTTTTGCTCAGGATACGTTCATACCACCTTGCCACACTTGGCTAACTTGTCTCCTACACTACGCTGAAAGCATCTCGAGGGCAGACACTATCACATGCATCTCCATGTCGGTACATAAATGCAGTATAGCAATAACGTTGAGTGAATACATGCCTTGTAAGGCATTTATAAGCATAAACACTCAAAGGTGCAGAAAATGTAGAAAAACTGGATAAGTAGAGAAGATGAGAAAGTCTACCTAGAACTAACTAGGTGACCTGAGAATTTAAAAACAGCAGAAATTTAAAAGGGGTTAAAATACTGGGACAATGGTAGGAATTATGCCTTAATCCCTTGGCTCGCTTGTTTTACTGACTGCTGACTCAGAAAAATTAGAATCTCAAAATTTATTTTCAGTATTAGTATTCTAGCCAGCAATATCTATTAATAGTATCAATTGGGAGAGGAGGAGACAGTAAAAAAGACTGAGAAGGAACAGCCAGAGTGGTAAGTAAACCACTGGAGTATGTTCCAGCTCCAACAGGAAATGTTTTGGGAGAGAAGAGAGGTCCTTTAGGGAGGATAGAGAAGTGTACATTAGATTGAAAAGCTGGAGTTATTTATTGGTGGCTGTGTTGGGGCTTCAAGGCGATCTTCAGGTTTGATGATTTGCTGAAAGCACTCAGGAAAGCTATTCTGTTCATGATTATGGTTTATTGTAATGAAAAGGATAGGATACACATTAAAGTCAGCATAGGAGAAAGATGGATAGGCAGAGTCCAGGAGAGACCTGGCACAAGCTTCTTGGTATCCTCCTGGTGGAGTTGTACAGGCAGAGCTTGATTCTCCCAGAAACGATGTATGACAATACCCAAGAAGCATTGCCAAGCAGGGAAGTCTCTCAAGTCTGACACTCAGGGTTTTTATTAGGGGTCAGTCACATAGACAGTGACTAACCTTCATTACTCAGACTGATACAGGGCCCCAGGTGAAGAAAAACACTTATTCATCAGCCCTGGCCAGGTAGTTCAGTTGGCTAGAATGTTTTCCCTATATGCCAAGGTTGTGAGTTCAATCTACAGTCAGGGCACGTAAAAGAATCAACCAACGAATGCATAAGTAAGTGGAACAACAAACTGATGTTTCTCTCTTCTCTCTCTCTAAACTCAATAAGTAAAAATTAAAAAACAAAACACTTATTCACTTGAAAGCATAGCATTAGCATAAACTATCCCAATCGGCATGGTTCAGTGGTTGAGCATTGACCTATTAACCAGGTCTAGGTTAAGATTAGATGTCTAAATTGTTTCAGTGGGGTGAAAGAGCAGGTACACTGGGAAGATGGGAGGTAGTGGTCTGTGTGGATACTTTAGACCATTTTTTTTAATGGTGGAGCAAAATAAATGACTGGGATTTCAGTGAGAAAATGAGGAGTGACGTGGATGGATTATTCTTAGATAGAGCATCCTTAGGAATGTTGAGGTATCCAGAAATGACAGGAATGGGGCAGTGATAAAGACTGTGCTGAGACTTCAGTGAATAGGGGCAGGTAATGGGAAATCAACATTTGAAAAGAGTTTGGGGACATTTACCTTCAAGAAAGAAGGTAAAAAATAGTTTGTACACATCAGTTGGAAGTAGTATCTTCTTCCTGAAAAAAGTATCTTCTACCTGAGAGGACTACAGTGTCCTCAGAAGTGTGTCTGATTTGGTCAAGGAAAAGTTCATCTAAAAGGTAGACTATATAGGGTGCGGAAAAAGTAGGTATACAGTTGTGAATATGCAAAAATACAAAATTTATTGTTGTATTAGAGACCCAGTGCATGAAATTCATGCACAGAGTGGGGTTCCCTCAGCCCAGCCTGAACCCACTTCAATCAGGACCCCTTGGTGGTTGGACAGACACCCCTCTCACAATCTGGGACTGCTGGCTCCTAACCATTCCCCTGCCGGCCTGCCTGCTTGCCTGATTGCTCCTAACCTCTCTACCTGCCTGCCTGATCACCCCTAACCTCTCTGCCTACCTGCTTTATCACCCCTAAGTGCCCTCTCTTGCTGGCCTAATTGAGTCCCAACTGCTCTCCCTTACTGGCCTGATCTTACCCTGCAACTGCCTTTGCCTGCCTGATCACCCCAACTGCCCTCCCTTGCTGGCCTGATCTTGCCCCCAAATGCCCTTCCCTGCCAGCCTGATCTCGCCCCCAACTGCCCTCCTCTGCCGGGCAATTTGGTTCTGTTTGGTCAATTTCTATGCCAGTTAGTGTCAAAAGCTCCACCTCCTAGATTATTGACTCCTCATAGTTGATCCATATTTTGTTCTGCTTGATCAATTTCTATGCCAGTCAATGTCAAAAGCTCCACCTCTTGGCAGCCATTGGCTTCTTACATTCACCCAGTTTTGATTATGATTGGTCAGTTTCTGTGCCAGTCAGCGTCTCTGGGCCTATCAACAGGGCCTGATCAGAAAGGTGGGGCTGATCAGCAGCCCCACTGGAGGCCTGGAGAGAAATGGAGGCATGGCTGTTGGCCAGGCTGGGAGATAAAGAGAGGCAAGTTCTGATCAACAGCTGTCACAAAGGCTACGGATCAGACCCTACCTCTCTCTGATCCACAGCCCCTTGGGCAGTCGGTGCTGGGTCAGAGCACCAGCAGCTGCCCCAGTCTGGTTGAGCCTTCAGATGTAACCGTCGTTATGACCCTGGCTCTTTATTATATAGATCATTATTGATTAATTATTGTATTATTTTCCACATGAACAACTATAAGCCTACTACCCTATATAAGGGAGCTGCCTAATTACAGTTCAGGAGTCTCAGTAGGCACAGAAGAAGAGCTTGGGGCGGGGGCGGGGGGAGGGCACTAGATAATGTGAGGAATTGGGTCAGAGATTCAGAACAAGGTGGTGGTGACAGTCTGGGAGATAATGGACAACTACAGAAGCCTTAGATGTGTGATAGACGTAAGTATAGAGAGGGTGACAATGAGTCCTTGAATGAGTAAGGGAAAGTGCTAGGATGAGGTGGAGGTGACTTACTGGTGAGAGCAAGAAGTTCATGAGAGACTGGGGCAAAATGAAGTTTGATGGGATTAGTCCTGCTAGTCTAGAGGGTGTTATCCTATTCCTTAACTTCTGCAGCTGATGCCTCTCATGTGTTTGGGTGGAAATTGAGGCCAAATAAAGAGCCATTTAATATTGTATTTTTTCATCACTGACAATACTTTGTGGAATCGATATAATCCAAATTTCAGTCCCACGACATTTGACTTCTTTGTTGAGTCATAGTTTAAAACTTGTTGCAGCTTAGGTATTTTAATAGTGGGAAGGTCTGTTATTTGATTTTTAATGTCTACAATGCATGTGCGTATTAGTTGTTAAAAGAAGATCAAGTCAAAACACCCTTCCTTTTGTCAATAATGGATTTTGAATTATTATAGATTAAGAAAAGAAAGAGATGAAGAACGTATTAAAAATTTTGTACAAGAAGAGGCTGTCAGATTCCTTTGGAACCAGGTAAATGACTTCCTGCTGATTTACCTAATGTGTGAACAAAGAAAAATTCTAGCTTTATGTAAATAATCATAGAGTAGTTAGGCATACTAATCACCCTCCCCCTAAGTCAGTGGTTGAAAAACTCATTAGTCAGTAGAGCCAAATACCAAAATTTCTTTTGAGAGCCAAATTTTTTAAACTTCTAACGCCACTTCTTCAAAATAGACTTGCCCAGGCTGTGGTATTTTGTGGAAGAGCCACACTCAAGAGGCCAAAGAGCCTCATGTGGCTCGAGAACCACAGATTGCCAACCACTGCCCTAGGTCAAGGATGTAAGTTGTGCTCTTTGTCACTAACTTGGAACTAGGAAGTGATCTTAGTTACATTTTACTTAATCTGAAATATATTATTAAAATTTTGAACAGGAAGATAAAGATGAAAGCAAGTGACTAAACTGAGGGATGTTCTTATAACTTTTCAATATATATAGGTATAAAAACCCAATTTGAAGTTTTATGTAATTATCTTGTCTTATTCTTTGGTAATATTTGAATGAAAAGTGACTAACATGATTTTTGATAGTTACAATATGCATGTTCTAAAAGTATACATGACTTCTTGGGACAGAGAATTTGAATCTTATAATAGCATACTTTAGGGACAGTTAAGACAGCTGATTTTACTATAATTATATTCCATCAAACATTTTTTTAAGATAATTCCTTATAAATATTTTTATATAAGAATTTCTTATAATAGGGTCTTAATACTGTAAAATTCAAAAAACCTTTTTAACCCTTTAATCAACTGGTTTAGTTGATATAGCATCAGCCTCTGGACTGAGGGGTCCCAGGTTCAATTCTGGTCAAGAACATATGCCAGGGTTGTGGACTTAATTCCCAGTGTGGAGGGTGCAGGAGGCAGCCCATCAATAATTCTCTCTCATCATTGATGTTTATCTCCCTCTCCCTTCCTCTCTGAAATCAATAAAAATATATTAAAAAATAATTTTAAAAAAACACCTTTTTAAGGTTTTATAATTACTGTCCTTAAATAAATTTTACAAATAACAATACTGTGTGCTTAAATAACAATACTGGGTGCTTAAATAAATTTTATAAATAACAATACTGTGGGATGCTGTGGAAGAGTTAAAAAGAAGAATTGAATTGACATGGAAAGATCTACAAGATAACGCTGTTCAGTGAAAAATAGCAAATTGCAGAACTTGATATTCCACTTGATTTTAAAAACTCACTGGAAGGATAAATATCAAACCGCTAGCAATGATTACATTGGAGAATAGTCAAAGGGAGACTAAAAAATTCTATATATTGCTTTTTTGTTATAGATGTTATAGTAAAATTTTGACATCTTCATTGTACTTGAAAAATGTAAAGATTATATTACCAAGACCTCAGGATTTTGTGGGGTTTTTTTTTAGTTGTATATATGATATTGTTAGATAATGTTTAAACTGTTATCCCAAATGGGTATCTAAAATGATTCTCTACTAATATTAGAGAACCTACTTATATTAGTAGACTATAACCTGTCTAATGATATGGACCTTAGTGTATATTGAGTACATTATTGACCCGTTAATCAGCTAGACAAGTGCTGTTGTACTTCTGATTGTTTTTCCAGTAGAAGCAAGAGAATTGCTTTGGGCCAAGGATGTTACCATTGTGCCAGCCTGGTTTAGATGCGAGGTGCTTTGGAAAGGGTAAGGGAAATCAGGATGCTTCTAACTCCAGTTTTTCTGCCTCCATTTACCAACTTAATGTGTGTTGGGAATAAAGCTCAAAGGACTATTATAAAACAGGCATGACTTTTATTTTATAATAAAACTACATCCTTTGGTTCATAGGTAAAGTCTCTGCAAGCTTGGCAACAGACTGTGGACCAGCGTCTAAGTTTCTGGCATACTGATGCTCCTCCTATATCAAGTACTCTGGTGCCATCTGAACCTCCATTATTCCCCCAAAGCCAGGAGCTTTCTTCTGATCAAAATTTGGATTGGTTCGCTGCTCCTGATGAAGCTCCTCAAAAGAAATCCTTACCAGAATTTCCAGACTCTGGTTTTCATTCCTCCCTAACAGAAGAAGTTCACTGTTTGCAGGATTCTTTGGATTTTGAAAAAAGTTCCTGCGAGAGCACTGAAAGTTCTATAATGGGGAATTCCACTGACACAGTCAGGCATCGCAAAAAGTCAGATGTAGCAGACATTAGCGAAGAACATGGTGAGTGGAGTAAGGAAAGTTCCAACAGTGAGCAGGATAATAATCTGCTTGAACAGTATTTAACTTCAGTTCAACAGCTGGAAGATTCAGAGGAGAGGACAAATTTTGCTGAAGGAGCAGGAGATAATACGCTTCACATAGCTCATTCCCCTGAAAACTTAGATGCCTTGTCTGACAATGCTTCTGTAGATGGTACTCATGTCATATCTCCTGCTTTGCAAGATGAAATCAGCCAGACACCAGAGGATTGTAAATTAAATGCAGAAGTTGAAGGGCAGCAGTCAGAGTGTGATTCTACATTTCAGGTATTGCATGTTGGTATTACTGTGTAGCATGTCTGGGTGCTTCGGAAGCAGAATCCTCTTAATTTTTCTTAGGAATATTTTCACTTGCCTTTTTTTTTTAAAGAGGGATTTGAATATACCCCGAATTTTGTTATTATTTATAATAGAATGTATATTCCTGTCTTATGTTTTCCATATTCTAGATACTGAAGTCAATCTTCACATTGATTGGGTTAGCCTTTTTTACTTAGCTGTAATTTATCAAGCAATATTTATATTGGAAGCTATAGGCACTTTATTTCTTAACTGGATTGCATCAGTAATGTTTCTGCTTTTGTATGTATTCATTTGCTTTCAAAAATAAATTAGAATTTCTTCAATAAGATAGAAAAATCTACCTTAAAAATATAAGAAAAATGACTCCTCTATGTAAGGAAATTAATTATGTGGTTAAGAATGCAATTAGTTAAAATAAAGGTAAACCACATATATGAAGATTGTGAAGTATTGAAATTTGCCAGCCTCCTTTGGGGAAGACCTTGTGTTTTTAAGCCTTTTTCCTCCCTTATAAGTCAAAGAAAACTTTCTTATAAGCAAATAGGGGAAGAAGGTAAGATTATAGAATTTTTCAGTAGGGAAGAGTAAATTATCCCTTGGAAAACTTTAGTTTATATCATGTATTAGTTTTAACATATGAAGCCAAATGTTTCATCCATAATTAAAATCAAGCTTATTTAAAGAGGCAATATAAGAATATTTCTCTCAGATATGAAGAAAGCAAATACACTAAGCTCTATTCATGTGGAATAATGTCATGACTAACATTTGTTATCTTTTCATTTAGTCCTTTATCTCACAGATAAGTATGCATGTGCCAATATATTGCCAGAAATTCATGTATGTTCATCTTGTATACTGCTGTATATTTATTTGCATATGTATTTCAGCAGAAGATCTGTGTCATTTAGTTCACTTTTGATCTCTGTGTCTTAATGAAAAACATTTAAAATGATACAAGTGGTAGAATATGGTGACTTTTTTTTTTTTAAGAACAATTTTCTATCTAAATCTCTGAAAAAGGTGCCACATTTGCAAGACAGTTTAACAGTGAATAAGAAGAAATAAAGCCCACTTATTTTTACTTGTTAAAAAGAATATTTATCTGTAACTCTGGGAAGAAATGACAATATTGTGTTTGAATATTACAGGTACATGTATATGCAAATCAAGGGTAATTTTTTGGAAGCATGGTATTTTAATCTTTGACAATGTTCTAATACAATTAAACAATTTATATCTGATATTCCCTCATCTGTGGACATACAACTATTTGAAAAGGCAATACTTATTTTCCAAATTTAGGTGCTAAATACCTATTTATTCTGTGATAGTCAGTAGGTACCCTTCTTTAAAGTTATAAACAATAAAAACTTCTGATCCTTCAAAAATAAAGGTCAGGGATCACATGTTATTCTTTTCTAATAGTTAGAAACATTTCTCTAGTATGGGTAAGATGTATTTTCTTGGTTTATAAATATGTAGCACTCAGGTTAAGAAGACTTGAATTTCATTCTCAGAAATCCAAAATCTCTTGAAAAGGAATTATTTTCTGTCTCTTATAAACTGAAAAATAGTCTTATGTTCAAAAATATTTTTCCTAATAAAGCTTGTGTAATGTTGAAAGCATGTTAAATAAAAATAGAACTTTCTGCTTTTTGAATAATGCAATTATCTTTTATGAATGATTTTTAATTTCTTCTTAAATAGTCCCTATTTTTCTATTTTACAGTTAAGTGCCTCATTGCTGCCCATTGTTAGACAAAGAAAAATCAACTTGCACTAATTCCAAAAATGCTGCTTCATGGTTCATTAATTTCTCATTAAAGATCCTGAAATGTCCTGGTTCAGTATTGCTTAAGTAGGTTACTGCTGACATCTTGCCCTCTTCTCTTTTTTTAAGAAATGGCAAAACACAACTACATCCATTTGAACATGAGCATTTGTCAGTAAGATTTCCTTTTTTACCTTTCCTTTGTTTTTCTAGCATATAAATAGTATTCAGCATACTTTTATTTTAAAATTGACAGAATAGCCCAGCCAGTCTTCTCAGTGGTTAAGCATGGACCTATGAACCAAGAGGTTACTGTTCGAATCCCAGTCAGGACACATGCCTGGGTTGCAGGCTTGATCCCTAGAAGGGGGTATGCAGGAGGCAGCGAATCAAATGATTCTCTCTCTTCATTAATGTTTCTCTCTCTCTCCCTCTCCCTTCTCTGAAATCAATAAAAATATATTTAAAATTGACAGAATATGTGATTAATATCCTGCTTTTCCTTCTATTTAACTCTTCATTCTATTTAACCACAGGGGAGCAATTCAAGAATGTATTATTAACAGTGAATTTTTTGCATTTCTCATGGTTCTGGGTGCCTCATATACCATTTATAAATATATATTGTGACATTTATGCATTTCAATTCTCTATTATGTTTTGAAATTGCTTATCACTTCATATTATTTTTTTAAACAATTTCTTAGTGATTTCTTCCTCAGTACTTCAACTGTCCTTTTTTTCTATTATTTTTCTCTTTCATGTAAACCATGTTCTTTAGAAGCTTGTTTAGACCAAGTTAATGGTCTTTTAGGCTTCCTTCATGTGAATAGGAGTTCTCTTTTTGAATATTAAGAATTATGTGTTATGTGGGGCATCAGAATTTTAGAGATGCTTAGGTGGGACATGGCCAAAAGAAAGTTGGGAACCACTGATTTAACTTTACTAGTGTTTTGAAGTGCAAGAATATTAAGTAGCCACCTACATTAACTTTACTGATTATCTTGAATGTAGATAGAATGAAAATAACATAAATTAGAATGCTGGGAAACTGGAATAGAGTTAATATATTTTAAATATTTAATAGGCTTACAATGTAATTTAAAATTATTTATTTAAAATATTTGGTTTTTAATTCTATGTGCTGGTCATTGGTCTGACTAGAAAGTGAATGGGTCTAATAGAGTTTGGGAAGTTGACCTTTAATACGGTCTTTGTGTTTTTTCTTATAGGAGAAATTTAATTCAGCTGTGTTATTTTAGTTCATATTAGTTCTCTTGATTTATGGAAAAGTCAATGTATTAAGTAGAAGCACAAAATCATACCATGTGAAAATTGAAAGGAACCTTAGAGATTATTCATCCTAATGTTGTAGCTAGTTAGTAGTAAATAAAGTGAAAACTTAAGTTATTGTGTTCCAAAGTTTATTATACACTATTAACCTTTATATTTATTGAGTCAGTAAGAAAATCTCACATATTTTCCGTTCTCTTTGAAAGAGAACAGACATTTCTTAGAGCTAGAACTATATCCCTCAAGCCAAAGTTTTTTTAAAAAAAAACAAAAAACAATTCATTCAGAACCCTGAATGAATTTTCTCTAAGAAATTTAATTCGATTAAAATGGTTTTTAAAGAGCTATAGTAGAAACAAACATTTTTAAAAATAGCTGAATCTTGGAGTCCTTTTATTTGATGAAAAGTATAACAGATTTCTAAGAGATAAAATTTTCAAGTGAAATGCTGAATTTGATTATATTTCATCTTCAGTTTTACAGAACAACAGATGCTAAAAGTTTTAATTCTCTTGATGTGTAGAAAGCTCCAATTTTAATAGTTGATCCATATCTATAATAATAAAAGTAATATGCTAATTAGACCAAACATCTTTCTGGCCAACCTTCTGGATAAAGCCAAGGCTATAAGGGAACCCCAGGTTCTGGAGGGAAGCCTATGCCAGCAGCCAGGGGAAGGAAGGCCTACTCTTGTACAAATTTTGTGCATTGGGCCTCTAGTATAATATAATTTAGCTTTATAAGTTTAAGGCTCAGATGTTCATGTTTTAGGAAAGCCTTATAATTATTTGTATAGTTGCAAATAATTATACTTTTGAATGATGAGGATTCCTTTTTTGAGTGTAGATTTTTCTTTTGGATTATTTTAAATATACAAACACCATGATAGTGTATTTTTCCGTTTTCTCCTTAAGACAAGTTTAGTTCCACTTTTATTAATATATTAAAAAACAATATGGATGGTCAAAGCCGGTTTGGCTCAGTGGATAGAGTGTCAGCCTGCGGAATGAAAGGTCCCAGGTTTGATTCTGGTCAAGGGCATGTATCCTGGTTGCGGGCACATCCCCAGTGGGGGGCGTGCAGGAGGCAGCTGATCGATGTCTCTCTCTCATCAATGCTCCCAACTCTATCCCTCTCCCCTCCTTTCTGTAAAAAAATCAATAAAATATATTAAAAAAAACAAAACGATATGGATGTAAAAATTATACTATCTCCCTTGCTGCCTTTTTTGATGCAAATTCTTAGAATTGGATTTATAAAAATAATATGCAATCTTTTTTTCTGAATAATTAAGACATAGTAAAAAGGGAAGACAAAATGTGTCTGATCAATTTTCTGTTCATAAATGAAATAAAAAGATTTTATTGTTTAATGTATATTTTTATTTTGCCATGTACCTTATTAAGAGGTACCTATTATATTGTAATGTTTTAACTTTTAAATATATGACCCCTCTCATTCATGAAGTAAAGCAGAGTCTAAGGAACATTGTAAACAGTTTTAGTGATACTGCTTTTGCTGATCAAATCTATTGTGCCATATTAAAATTAAAAGACAAACAAACAGCCCAGCTGGTGTGGCTCAGTGGTTGAGCATTGATCTCTGAACCAGGAGATCACAGTTCTAATCAGGGCACATGCCCAGATTGCAGGCTTGATCCCCAGTGTAAGGCATTCAGGAGGTAGCCAATCAATGCTTCTCATCATTGATGTTTCTATTTCACTCTCTCTTCCTCTCTAAAATCAATAAAAAGATGATAGATGATAGATAGATAGATAGATAGATAGATAGATAGATAGATAGATAGATGATAGATGGCTAGATAGGTAATTTTTTTTAAATCAAGTAAAGTAGACCTCAGTCTGGAGAGAAACAAATAATTATCTTTTTTTTTAATGAGGTGCTTTTATTTGTGAGTAGAAATCATACTAAATTTTAATTTCTTAATTCATGTTAGTGAATAGGAATATCTGCAGTAGCAGTGTTCATTTCCTAATTACATTTCTTTGAGTCTTTTGTAATAATTTTAATGTTGAAAATAATTTAAAAATTTTAATTTTGGACTCTTTAGGTTTTAATTTTGTTGTAGAAATAGTAGATGATTTGAAAGGGTTTGGTCTGTTTTTATGAAGGCTCGTATATTGTACTTATTTAACTTGTATTGAGTCTCTAATTCTAAATAAAAAGTTTGTACATTTGTTTGAGTGATTATCTGTTTATTATAATTAGTAGTAATGGTTGTTATTCATTGGGCTTATAATTAATGGGCAATTAAAAATCAGAACAAGCTGAGACCGGTTTGTCTCAGTGGGTAGAGCGTTGGCTTGGGGACTGAAAGGTCCTGGGTTCAATTCCGGTTGGGGGCATGTACCTTGCTTGCAGGCACATCTCCACAGTAGGACGTACAGGAGGTGGCTGGTCGATGTCTCTCTCTCATCGATGTTTCTGACTTTCTATCTCTCTCCTTTCCTCTCTGTAAAAAAATCAATAAGATATATTAAAAAAAAAAATCAGAACAAACTACAGATGGAAGTCTACCAAAGAAAGTTCTGAGTAATGTTGTCATGTAAGTGAATTTACAATAAAATAGTCCTACCTTTAAGGAAATGGATAATGGATATGAAATGGAAAGAATATTCATTTATTTTCATTTGGTATTGATTTAATTATTTTCAGGATAGTTATTGAAATGCTCTGGGTAGAGAAGAGCAGATGTGGTCCCTCCAAGAACACAGGTGACACTGTAGAATGCTGTTGAAACAGTAGATGCTAAAAATATTAAGGGTAAGTGAATAAGTTAGGTAAAAACCCTCTTATTTTACATAGTTAGAACCTGTAGTTTGTTCCTGTTATGGTCTGATTGTATTCCCTGCCAAACTCATATATTGAGGGTCTAAACCCAATGTAACTATTTGGAGAGAAGGGCTTGAGGAGGTAATTAAGGTTAAAAGAGGTCATAAGGATGGGACCCTAACCCAATATTTCTGGTGTTACTATAAGAAAAGGAAAAGATACAGGAGATTTTTTTTCTCCATGCACACCCAGAGGAAAGAAAGGCCATTGGAGGATACAGTGGAAAAACAAAAACAAAACAAAACAAAAAAACATCTGCAGGCCCATGAAGAGAGTTCTCACCAGAAACCAGTCTTGCTGGTACCTTGATCTTGTACTTTTAGCTTCCAGAAATATGAGAAATTAATTTCTGTTTTAGCCAATCAATTGTGAGGCCACAGCCCATGTGACCTGGTTTCAAAGGCATGGAGAAAGGGCTGATTTGCAAATTAAAACACAAGACAAGAAATATAAATTTGAAAATTATGGGGAAAGCCCACTGTGAACTTAGTTCAAGAGACTAAGCCACTGAATCTCTGCATCCATCTTTTTATTTACTAGAATACACAATTGCCTTTTAGGAATGCAAACAGGCATATCAAAGGTAATGTTTAATAAATAGTAAAAGGATTATCAGGTTAGGGGGGCAATGCCTTCTGCTATTGAGTCTACAGCAGGTAATAACAATGTAGACATTCAGCCTTCTGAACATCAAAGTTCTATTCAGCATTCTGCCTGGACTTCTCACATTTGTATTAATTACTGTTGATCTTGGCTTCCAGCACTCAATCAGTAGTCTTTTGTTATGGCATTCTGAGCAGACTAATATAGTTGGTTAGAGTAGGAAATAAAAAAAAAATGACATATCTAAACTTGAACTTTAACAAAATTTTTAATGAAATATAATTGATATATTGTGAACTGCACTTACTTAAAGTGGACAATTTAGCCTGACCAGCATGGCTCAGTGGTTGAGTTTGACATATGAACCAGGAGGTCACGGTTCCTTCCCTGGCTAGGTTACATTGCCCTGGTTATGAGCTCAATCCCCAGTATAGGGCATGCAGGAGGCAGCCAATTAATAATTCTCATCATTGATGTTTCTCCCTCTCCCTTCCTCTCTGAAATCAATAAAAATATTCTTTAAAAATGAAGTGAACAGTTTGATAAAGTCTGACACATATATAATCATCTGCTGCACAATGACATTTTGGTCAACAATGGGCTGCATGCATATACAACAGGGGTCTCATCCTATATAATAAAAGAGTAATATGAAAATTGGGCAGAATAACTGGGAATGACCAGTTGCTATGATGTGCACTGACCACCAGGGGGCAGACGCTCAACACAGAACACAGGAGTTGCCCCCTGGTGGTCAGTGTGCTCATCTAGAAGCTGGCTCATGGCTGGCCAGAATACCAGTGGTGCAGTGCTAAAGATGTCCGACCTACAGCTTAGGCCCGCTTCCCCCTGAGAGCTCCTGGGCTACCAGAGAGATGTCAGACTGCCAGCATAGGCCCAATCCCCCAGGGAACAGGCCTAAGCCATCAGTCAGAAATCTCCCAAAGGCTCCTGTGCACTGGGCCTCTAGTAAGATTATAATGGAGATGAAAAATTCCTATTGTGTAGTGACATAATAACTTATAAAAGCATTATGTGTTTGTGGTGATGTTCATGTAAACTTACTGCATTGTCCTATAAAAGTGTATAGCACATAAAATTATGTACAGTTCATAATACTTGATGATAATTGTAGTGATATATGTGTTACTGTACTTTTCATTGTATTTTAGGTGTACTCTTTCTACTTATAAAATTTTTGCTCTGAAACAATATGCTGTTATGCTAGCAGCATCTCATATATCTCATGTTTACCATATGACTTGATCAAATCATATTCTCTTGTGCTTGATTTTATGTTTTTTTAATTTATTGCAGCATAAGTGTACAGGTTTTTAAAATATATTTTTATTGATTTTAGAGCAGAAGATTGAGGGAGAGAGAAACATCAATGATGAGAGAGAATCATTGATCAGTTGCTTTCTACAGGCCCCCTATGCCCTGACTGGGAATGGAACCACCTCCTTGTTCATAGGTCATTACTCAACCATTGAGCCATGCTGGCAAGGCAAAGTGTACAGTTTTTATAAAATCTGAAGTAGTGTGCAATATGATCAGGCATTCACATTCACTCACCACTCACTAACTTACCCAGAGCAACTTCTGATCCTGAAAACTCCTTTATGCTAAGTGCCCTCTATAGCTGTACCATATTTTTAATCATTCAAACCTTTTTACTGTACCTTTTCTGTTTTGATACATTTAGATACACAGATATCTAAATGTATCAAATTATTTGACACATTTAGATATCTGTATATCTAAATAAAAGAGTAATATGCAAATTGACCATACCTCCACTACACCCACAAGCCATGCCCACCAGCCAATCAGGAATGAGTATGCAAATTAATCCAACCAAGATGGCTGAGGCCATGGAGAGAGCAGGAGGCTTGGGTTTCCCCAGCAATGGAGGAAGCCAAGCATTCTGCCTGCCCTGGCCTGCCTTGGCCTTTGCTTAAAACTACAAAGTTTCAATTATAGAAAATAAATAAATCCCAGTTACCAGGGCCTTTGCTTGGGTCACCAGGGGGTGTGGCCCAGCCTGAAAATCACTACAGACCCCTCGCCCAGGCTGCCCCATGCTCCAAGGGACCCTCACCCTGATTCAGGACACCATGGCAAACCAGCTGATCCCCATCCATGTACCAGGCCTCTATCCTATCTAATCCTATATAATAAAAAAAAGTAATAAACAAATTGACCATCACTCCAACACACAAAGATGGCTTCCCTTATGTGGTCAAAGATGGCTGCCCCCATGTGGACAAAAGATGACCAGCAGGGGAGGGTAGTTAGGAGGGATGAGGCCTGCAAAGGAGGGAGTTTTGGGTAATCAGGCCAGCAGAGGAGGGTAGTTAGGGGTGACCAGGCTGGTAGAGGAGGGAAGTTGGGGGCAACCAACCCTGCAGGAAAGGACAGTTGTGGGGGACCCAGACCTGCAGGAGAGAGCAGCTGTGGGGGACCAGGCCTGCAGGGGAGGGTAGTTAGGGGCAAACAGGCTGTCAGGGGAGCAGTTAGGCATCAATCAGGCTGG
>PVJN01004298.1:0-91537 GCA_004026805.1 Lasiurus borealis | reverse complement strand
TGCCTTCCTACCAGGATCGGCCCTAAATGGGGAGTTGGACATCCCTCTCACAATCCAGGACTGCTAGCTTCCAACTGCTCACTTGCCTGCCTTCCTGATTGCCCCTAACTGCTTCTGCCTGCCAACCTAATCATTCCCTAACCACTCCCCTGCTAGCCTGTTTGCCCCTAACTGCCCTCACCTGCAGGCCTGGGTCTCCCCCCCCCCCCTCCAACTTCCCTCCCTTGTAGACCTTTTCCCTAACAACTACCCTCCCCTTCAGGCTTGATCTCCCCCAACTGCCCTCCCTTGCAGGCCATCTTGTGGTGGCCATCTTGTGTCCACATGGGGGTAGGATCTTTTGACCACATGGGGCAATCACCTTGTGTGTTAGAGTGATGGTCAATCTGCAAAAGTACTTTTATTAGATAGGATTTTTATGCCTAAACAAAAATCTGCTTTTTATGTGGTATAATTATTTCACTACTTTCTCTTCCTAAAACATTTTTATTGGATTACAGGGGAGCCCAGGTGGAAGGGGACTTCCTGGAGAGGATGGAGAAAATGGAGAGGCAGGCTTACCAGGGGCTGTGGGGCCCTTGGGTACACCAGGTCTAATGGGCCCTCCGGTGAGTACTTCTGAGTTCACTTTCAAATACTCATTGAACTCAGTTTCTTATTCACACACACACTTGCACACATACACTTTCTAAACCTCTTATATGTGCCATGAATAATTGGAGGTGAAGAATTGTGGCTTGAGAGAGTGACAAACCAGAGTGATTATCAACCTACCTAACATCCAAGAAGAAAAGACACTGTTCCCATGTCTCATATGAGCCATTGCATTTTTCAACTTTATTGAGATATAATTCACTTATACCATACTACATTAAGTTTAAGGTGTACAAAATAATGATTTGATATATGTGTGTGTATCAAATTACTAAATGATTACCATAATAAGGTTAGTTTACACAAGTGCCACCATGGTTATCTATTTTGTGTGTGTGGTGGAAATTTTTAAGATTTTTTATCTTAGCAACTTTCAACTATACAACATGGTGTTGTTAAGTACATCATCACACTGTACCTTAGATCGCGAGAACTTATTCATCTTATAACTGGAAGTTTGTGCCCACCCATTTCCCCCACTCCCTGACCCTGGAAATCACCAATCTACTCTGTTTTTATGAGCTCAGTTTTTTAGATAAGACCTGTACATGAGATTCTACAATATTTTTTTTCCTCTATCTGACTTACTTCACATAGCATAATGATTTCAAGGTCCATCCATGTTGTTGCAAATGGCAGAATTTTCATTTTTATAGCTGAACTAGGGGCCCAGTGCATGAATTCATGCACCTTGAAAAGAACTGTGGGCCACGAGGCTGCAGTGGGCACAGGGGTGGGTCTCAGCCCATCCTCCACACCCCTCCTGTCATGGTCTCCTATCCCCTGCCTGCCAGCAGCCCCACTTCTGCCACTGCTGCTCCCACACTCTACCGGTGCCAGCCCTTCTCACACCCACAGAATGCACAGAGTTATTGGGGCTAGTGTGAGCGGGGCTAGTGCTGTCAGCGGGTGCAAGCTGCAGCTCCTGCCCCAATCTCCCCTCAGGAGCAGGGAGAGGTAGAGAAGCCCTCGGGGCTGATTGGGACAGGTAGCCACCATTTGCACCCATGGACAGCATTGAGTGATTGGGACTGGCACCGGGTGCTGGCTGCATGTGCAAGCAGCGGCTCTGGTGCTGGTTGTAGGTGTGAGCGGGGCCAGGACTGGTGCATGGAGAAAAAATGTTCAGTAACCACCAGAGGCTCCCCCCAATGACAGAGACTGGGGCCCACCACCTTGGTCTGAAGACCCTGCTCACCTGCTCCACCATCTCACCATGGCCAATGCGCACCATGTTCCGCATGCACCTCCTGGTGGTCAGTACACATCATAGTGACCAGTTGTTTGGTTGTTCCATCGTTTGGTCTATTTGCATATTAGGATTTTATATCTATCTATGCTAATAATAGAGGAATATGCAAATTGTCACAGTAACAACCAAACAGCAGGCTGCATGGGGTGACAAGGTTGGCAAGAGGGTTAGTGAGGGATGACCAAACGACCAAATAGCAGGCTGTGTGGGGCAACCAGTCTGGCAGGGGGATTAGTGAGGATGACCAAACAACTGAACAGCAGGCTGCATGGGGAGACCAGGCCTTCAAGGATATGAGGGATGACCAAACAACTGAACAGCAGGTTGTGTGGGGGAATCAGGCCACAGGGGCCGGGGGGACTGTTAGGGGTGACCATGCTGGCAAGGGGGGGGGGGCAGGTGCAGACAACCAGGCCAGAAGGGGGAGGGACAGTTAGAGGCTATCAGGATGATAGACAGAGGTAGTTAGGGGTGATCAAACTGGCAGGGGGGGCAATTAGGGATGATCAGGCAGGCAGGCAGGTGAGCAGTTAGGAGCCAGCAGTCCTGGATTGTGAGAGGGATGTCTGACTGCTGGGGATTGGGCCTAAACTGGCAGTCAGACATGCCCCAAGGGGTCCCAGATTGGAGAGGGTGCAGGCTGGGCTGAGCAGACCCCCCGCCAATGCATGATTTTGTCCACCGGGCCTCTAGTCCTATCTAAAAAAAGAGTGATATGCAAATTGACCATGCCTCCACTACACCAAACCACACCAACCAGCCAATCAGAGTGAGTATGCAAATTAACCCAACCAAGATGGCTGCGGCCACAGAGAGAGCAGGAGAAAAGCTTGGGTTGCCCCTGGCAATGGAGGAAGCCAAGCTTTCCGTTAATCCTGGCTGGCCCAGGCTTCTGCTTAAGGCAACCAAGTTTCAATGGCTGTGCAAGCAGAAGGCTTGGCTCTGCTCCAGGCTACAGAGTTTTAATTGTAGAAGATAAATAAATCCCAGATACCAGGACCTCTGCTTGGGTCACTGGGGGGGATGGCTAGCCTGCAAACCACCACAGGCCCCTTGCCCAGGCCACCCCAGGCCCCAAAGGAACCCCCACCCTGATCCAGGACACCCTTCAGAGCAGACCAGCTGGCCCCCACCCATGCACCAGGCCTCTATACTATCTAATAAAAGAGTAATATGCAGATTGACCACCACTCCAACATACAAAATGGCTACCCCCATGTGGTCAAAGATTCTGCCCACATGTGGACACAAGATGGCCACCACAATATGGCCAGCAGGGGAGGGCAGTTGGGAGGGACCAGGCCTACAAGGGAGGGAAGTTGGGGGTGACCAGGCCTGCAGGGAAAGGCAGTTGGGGTGACCAGTCCCACAGGGGAGGGCTATTAGGGGCAAACAGGTGGCAGAAGAGCAGTTAGGCATCAATCAGGCTGGCTGGGGAGTTGTTAGGGGGTGATAAAGCTGGCAGGCAGAAATGATTAGGAGCAATCAGGAAGGCAGGCAGGTGAGCAGTTGGGAGCCAGCAGTCCTGGATTGTAAGAGGGATGTCCGACTGCTTATTTAGGCCCAATCCGTATCTGAATTGGGCCTAAACAGGCAGTTGGACATCCCTCAAGTGGTCCCAGATTGGTGAGGGAGCAGGCTGGGCTGAAGGATACCCCACCTCAACCCCTGTACATAAATTTCATGCACCGGGCCTCTAGTATATAGATAATATTCCATTCTACATATAAACCATATATTTATGTATATGTGTACATATTTTTAAATATTAGTTGGTCATATATCTCTGCTCTTGATTCTTTCCTATTGATCTATGTTATAATGCTAGTACCATGCTGTTTTGATTAGTATAGTTTTGTAATGATTGTTTGAAATTAGGAAATGTGATATCTCCAGCTTTGTTCTCTCTCAAGATTGTCTTGGCTTCTGGAAGTCTTCTGTGGTTCCATGCAAATTTTAAGATTTTTTTTTCTATTTCTTTAAAAAATGATATTAGAAACTTGTTAGGGATTATATTGAATTTATAGATGTTTTGGGTAGTATGGGCATTTTAACAATATCCATTCTTTATGAACATGTAATCTCTTTACATTTATTTGTGTCTTCTTTCATTTCTTTCATCAATGTCTTATACTTTCCTGTGTGCAGATATTTCACCTCTTTGGTTATATTTATTCCAACATTTTATTGTTTTTGATGCTGTTTTAAATGGGACTGTTTCCTTTTTCATGTAATTCATTGTTAGTGTGTAGAAATGTGATGGGGTTTTATAGGTTAATTTTTTATCCTAAAATTGTATTGAATTTACTTATGAATTTTAACAGATTTTATGGTTAAGTCTTTAAGGTTTTCTATATATTAAAATCATGTCATCTGCAAACAGAGATAATTTTACTGCTTAATTTCTAATTTGGATGCCTTTTACTTCTTTTTCATCCCTAATTGCTCTGGCTAGGACTTCTTATACTATATTGAATAGGAGTGGTGAGACTATCTTGTTCCTAATCTTAGAGGGAAAGCTTTCAACTTTTTCCATTGAGTATAATGTTAACTGTGGATTTGTCGTATATGACTTTTATTATATTTCTTCTGTATCCTATTTGTTAAGAGTTTTTATCATGAAAAGTCATTAAATTTTGTCAAATGCTTTTTCTGCATCTGTTGATTATATGATTTTTATCTTTAATTCTATGCATATGGTATATCACATGGTTTATTTGCAGATGCTGAATCACCCTTGCATCCCTGAAATAAATCCCACTCAAGTTGATCCTTGAGCCCTAACCAGTTTGGCTCAGTGGATAGAGCATTGGTCTATAGATTGAAAGGTCCCAGGTTTGATTCTGGTCAAGGGCATGTACCTTGGTTGCAGGTACATCCCCAGTAGGAGGTGTATAGGAGGCGGCTGATTGATGTTTCTCTCTCATTGATTTTTCTAACTCTCTATTCTCTGTCTCTTCCTCTCTGTAAAAAATCAATAAAATATATTTTAAAAATCTTTTTAAAAATATTTAGATTTGACCTTTGAACAATGTGGGAGTTAGGGGCTCTGACCCCCCATGCAGTTCAAAATTCATATATAACTTTTCATTCCTCCTAAATTTAACTACAATTCCTCAGTATCCACAGGGGATTAGTTTCAGGACTCCCCACACACATTTGTGGATACTCAACTACCTTATATAAAAAGACATAAAACAATGCATAGTGGCCCCTCTACATCCATGGATGTATAGTTGGGAATCCATAGATACAAAACCAGAAATACAGAGGGCCAATTGTATATTTTCTGCAAAGAAAATCAATTTAAAGGAATATGCAAATTGTCACAGTAACAACCGAACAGCAGGTTGCATGGGGTGACAAGGCTGGCAAGAGGGTTAGTGAAGGATGAGCAAATGACTAAATAGCAGGCTGCTTTGGATCCACAGTTGGCAATCCACAGATACAAAACCAGAGATACAGAGGGCCAATTGTATATTTTCTGGAGGGAAAATCAACTTATAAGTGGACCCATGCAGTTCAGACCAGTGTATTTCAAGGGTCAACTGTATTGTTGAATTAGGTTTGCTAATATTTTGTTGAGGATTTTTGCATCCATTACCAGAGATACAGGCCACATTTTTTTTCTTATGGTTTCTGTCTAGTTTTGTTATTAGGATAGTGCTGGCCTCATAAATGAGCTTGGATGTATTTTTTTCTCTTTGCAATTTTGAAAGACTTTGAGAAAGATTAGAATTAATGCTTGTTTAAATGTTTGATAGAATTCATCAGTGAAATCTAGGTTTTTCTTTGTTGAGAGATTTTTCATTACTGATTCAATCTCCATATACATTATTCGTCTATTCAGATTTTCTATTTCTTCATTGTTCAATCTTAGATGGTAGTATAATTCCAGGAATTTATCCATCTTTTCTAGGTTGTCTAATTTATTATGATTCTTTGTCTTTCTGTAGTATTATTTATAATGTCTCCTCTTTCATTCCTAACCTTGAGTTCTCTCTCTCTCTTTTCTTGGCAAGTCTAGCTGGAGGTTTGTCAATTTTGTTCAGGATTTCAAAAAACCAACTCTTAGTTTTGTTTATCTTTTCTCTGTTATTTTTCTACTGGAGGCCTGCTGCACCAAATTTGTGCACAGGAGTGGGGGTTGTCCCTCCACTCATCCTGCACCCTCTTCAATCTGGGACCCTTCAAGGGAGGGATGTCCAGCTGGGATAGGGCCTAAATGGGCAGTTGGACATCCCTTCTACAATCTAGGTCTGCTGGCTCCCAACTGGTTGCCTGACTGCCTTCCTGATTGCCCCTAACCAATTCTGCCTGCCAGCCTGATCACCCCCTAACCACTCCCCTGCCTGCCTGATAGATGCCTAACTGTTCCTCTGCCGACCCGATCACCCCCAACTGCCCTCCCCTGCCAGCCTGGTCACCCCCAAGTGCCCTCCCCTGGCCACATCTCCCAGCAACCAAAGCAGAGGGCCTGGTATCTGGGATTTATTTATCTTCTACAATTGAAACTTTGTATCATTGAGCAGAGCCAAGTCTCCTGCTTGCTCCATGGCCATAGCCATTTTTGTTGGGATTTATTTATCTTCCATAATTGAAACTCTATAGCCTTGAGTGAAGGCCTAGGCAGGCCAGGACTGCGGAAGCTTGGCTTCCTCCATCACGGGGGGCAACTAAAGCCTCCTGCTTTCTCCAGCTCTGTGGCTGCTGCCATATTTCTTGGGATTTATTTATCTTCTATTATTGAAACTTTGTAGCCTTCAGTGGAGGCCTACGCCAGCCAGGGTATGCAGAAAGCTTGGCTTCCTCCATTACTAGGGAAACCCAAGCCTCCTGCTCACTCTGCAGCCACAGCCATATTGGTTGGGTTAATTGCATACTCACTCCTGATTGGCTGGTGGGTGTGGCTTGTGGGTGTGGTGGCATGATGGTTAATTTGCATATTATTAGATAATTTATTAGATAAGATTCTCTATTTTATCTATTTCTGTCCTAATCTTTATAATTTCTTTTCTTCTACTAATATTGGCCTAAGATTGTTTTTCTTTTTCTACTTGTTTGGGTTATAAAGCTAGGTTATTTATCTTTCCTTTTTTATTTTTTTTAATATATTTTATTGATTTTTTACAGAGAGAAAGGGAGAAGGATAGAGAGTAAGAAACGTCAATGAGAGAGAAACATCGTTCAGCTGCCTCCTGCATACCTCCTACTGAGGTTGTGCCCACAACCAAGGCACATGCCCTTCACTGGAATTGAACCTAAGACCCTTCAGTTCATAGGCTGACATTCTATCCACTGAGACAAACCAGCTATGGTTATCTTTCCTTTTTTTAATACCTATGAACTCAATGCTTAGAACTGCTTTTGTTGCATATCATAAATTTAGTATGTTGTGCTTCCCTTGTTTCAAGATATTTTTCAATTGCCCTTTTGATTTCTTTTTTAATCCATTGGTTTGATTTCCTCTTTCATCTATTGATTATTCAGGAATGTTTTTTAATTTTCAAGTATTTGTGAATTTCCTGTCTTTCCTCTTATTGGTGATTTGTGGTTTTATACCATTATGGTTATAAAAGATACTTGATATAATTTCTAACTTCATATATTTGTTGAGACATATTATGACCCTATATATGATTTACCCCTGAAAATGTTCTGTGTGGACTAGATAATGCTGTTGGATGGAATATACTGTATATGTATATTAGGTTCATTTGGTCTATAGTGTTCAAACTAACTGGTCTTCAAATTCACTTATTGATTCTCTGTCTGGAAAATCCAGCCATTGTAGAAAGTGGTATAAAAATTTCCAAGTATTTCCCTGACCAGTTTGGCTCAGTGGATAGAGCATTGGACTGCAGCATGAAAGGTCTCAGGTTTGATTCCAGTCAAGAGCATGTACCTTGATTTCAGGCACATCCCCAGTAGGGGGTGGGGGTGCAGGAGGCAGCTGATTGATATTTCTAACTCTATCTCTTTCCTTTCCTTCCTGTAAAAAATCAATAAACCATATTTTAAAAAATGTAAAAAAATTCCAACTATTAATACATTGCTATTTATTTGTCCCTTTATTTCTGTTATCTTCTTTTTTTTACTATTCCAAAAAAATTATTTTGTAATATTTACACATGTTTATATCATTTCCAGTATTCTAAATTAAAATCAAATGTAATTAATCAATTGGAATTTTTATATGACAGTTATCATCCTTGATTTTTTATCATTTTGTTTTCCCCAATATCCATCTTCAGTGGAAATAAGTGTTCACTCAAATAAGTGTTTTCTTTTTTTTAACTTAGTTTTACTTTTTATTTTTATTTTTTTGTCATTTAAAGTATTACAAATAGTAGTACATATGTCTCCTTTTTTTCCCCCATTGACCTCCCCCGCCCCAGTCTTCCTTACCCCCCAGTACATGCCCTCACCTACACCCCCCCAGTGTCTTATATCCATTTTTTATGCTTATATACATGCATACAAGTCCTTCGGTTGAACTCTTACAGCCCCCCACACCCACCCCAACCTCCCCTGCCTTCCCGCCAGAACATGACAGTTTGTTCAATGCTTCTCTGCCTCTGTATCGTTTTTTTTTCCCCTGATTCTTTTCTTTAAAAACATCTTGCCTCTGCAGACTAGAAATAAACCTATAAGAACAAAAAATGTTTGATTCCCAATTTCAATATCCAACAGTTTTGAGTTCTAGTTTCAATGTCAAATAGTTCCTTATGTGTACACATCAGCAGTGGTATCTGGATGATGGACAAATGGTGGCAATGCAGTTCCAACCCTCTTTGGTTTGGTCCTAGGCAACCTGTAGTGTTTTCCATCTCTGGACTGTTTCTCCTCTTGTCTTCGTGGTTGGAGCAGACTTGTCAATTCCTCTCTATTGCAGTAGTTCACTTGGTCTTGGAGTTGTTTTCTGAAAGTGTACAAACATATTATCGAACAAAAGTTAATAAAGGAGTCTTTTCTATAAAATTGACATGGGGTCCTTTTGATTTTTGCCCAAACAATTTTCCTTTGGCTTATTTTGACACCATGTGTGTTTTTCATGGGTGTCTTGCTGTTAGCATTACAAAAAAAATTAATTTTCTAAAGTAAAAATTTTCTAGATGTAATTTACTTACAAGATACTTTTCTTTACATGATATTATCCTATTACGCCCCCCATTTTTTGATTAATGGAGACTTTTGTAAATTTTTAATGCAATCTTGATAACTTTACATTTTAATTTTTTGCACAAAAATATGAGTGCTTTATGTTCATTGCATGTTAAGCAATTTTACCATGAGATGAACTACCAATAGAAATTTTAATTAATACTTTAGAAACAGCTTTTTGTTCAGTACAATTAAATTTCTTGAATATTCACTTATTTCAAATAGCCAATTTAAATTAATCTGAAAACTTGATTACTCTTTTACTGTCAAATTGAATACTCTACCAACAATCTTAGATTACCCTATAAATATTAGTGGAAAAAGATTATTTGCATTATTCAGTGGACCCTGAGCATTCCTGGTGATAGACTGGATTTAGATACAGAGTAGCTGCCGTCTGCCAAGTCTCTTTCTGTTACCTGGGTTCCGATCTGAGCTGGACAACATCTCTGTTTGTTACCTGGGTCCTGATCTGTGCTGGGCTTGTATGTTTCTTTTAAGAAGTCAGTTGATATTGTAATAGGAGATCTTTTTTAGGTAACTTTCTGTCTGTCTCTGGCAACCTTTAAGATTCTTACTTTGTCATTAGTGTTCACCAATTTAATTATGATGTGTTTTGGTGTTGGTCTTTGGGGGTTCAACTTGTTTGGGACTCTATGTACTTCTTGGACTTGCATGTGTTTTTTTTTTCTCTAAATATATTTTATTGATTTTTTACAGAGAGGAAGGGAGAGAGATAGAAAGTCAGAAACATTGATGAGAGAGAGACATGGATCAGCTGCCCCACAGTGAAGATGTGCCCGCAAACAAGGTACATGCCCCCGACCAGAATCAAACCTGGGACCTTTCAGTCCACAAGCCTACGCTCTATCCACTGAGCCAAGCTGATCTCTGCAGTTTTTTTTCTTGCCAATATCAGGGAAGTTTTCTGTCATTATTTCTTCAAATAAGTTTTCTACAATTGCTTCTCTTCCGCTCCTTCTGGTGTCCTTATTGTGTGAATGTTATTTCATTTTGTGTTGTCCCAAAGCTCCCTTAGGATTTCTTCTTGCTTTTTAAGTCTTCTTTCCAGTTGCTGCTGTGTTTGTGTATTTTTTCCTACCTTGTCTTCTAATTCGCTGATGCGGTCTTCAGCCTCTTCTAGTCTACTGTTTAAGCCTTCCATTGTGTTCTTTATTGCAGCTATGTCATTCTCCATCTCCTCTTGGTTTTGTTTCATGTTGGTGACATTTTCATTCAACTCCTTATAGTTTTCATTGAGTTGTGTGTATTTGTCATCCAGCCATTTAAACATCCTTAAAACCATTACTCTGATTCTTTTTCTCTGATAAGCTGCTTGCCTTAATTTCATTTAACTCCCTTTCTGGTGATTCCTCTCTTTCTTTCCTTTGGGGAGTTCTCTTTTGTCTTCCCATGTTTTCCTATAATTTTTTAATTGTAGATCCAATTGCTTTTCTACCCAGGTTTTTTTGGGAATGGTGCTACTCATGTATTCTCTCAGTTCTCCTGTGCTTGTTAATCTATTGTAGCTCCCTACTTGAGCTATTTGGGTTCTCTTCGTATAGACCTGAGAACTTGAGAGGCACAACTGTGGTGTCTAGAAGTCGGCAGCTGTGGAGGGGAGTGCCCCTATTTTTGTGGTTTTGCACCTTTAATTGAAGTCACACGTGTCCAGCGGGGACTCACAGTGGCCCCGAAGAACCATCTGTTAGGGTGATGTGGCTCAGGGAGCCTACACCTTGGAGAGGCGTGACTATGGTGCCGAGAGTTCTGTAGTTGTGGGGTGGGCAGACTCAACTTTTGCTGCTGCACCTGTGGTGGATAGACATTTATTCCCAATGGCGGCTCACAGGAGCACCTGTGGTAAGTTTGCCAGCAAGGCACACTAAAGCACTCTGAAGGACCCTGGCAGTGTAGCCGTGTAATTGAAGTGTCTGTGGACAGGTATCCAGGAGAAGTGACTTTAGAATTTCTACTGGTGGGGGGGGAGTGTACCCTGTTTGTTTAAGGTCACACCCAGGGAGAGCTCCCAAGAGCCTCCTGTGGATAGATGGGCTCAGGGTGCCTGCCTGTTGGAACTTCACATCTGTGTAGATATGTTTGCCAGGAGCAGCGCTTTAAGGCACTCTGCGGCATCCTGGCACTAACGTTGAGCTACTGAGGTAAATGTGGGTAGTTATTCAGGAAGAGGGGATTCAGAATTTCTACTGCGGAGCAGGGAGCCGTTGTCTGTGCCAAATCACACCCAGCAGAGACTCACAGCTGCTCCCAGAGCATGCTCTAGATAGATGGCCTCCGGAGTCCTGTTCCTTTGTGGAGAAGCCTTTGCCAGCTCAGCCCTCTGAAGCTTTATGCAGGCACCTGCACTGAGGTTGAGCTCAGGGTAAATGTGGGTAGTTATTAAGAAAGAGGGAATTCAGAAATTCTACTGTGGGGCAGGGCATCCTTGTCTATGTGGAATCACACCCCACAGAGGCTCCCAGCTGCTCCCAGAGCGTGCTGCCAGCTCAGCCCTCTGAGGATGTGCCCTGGGGGCTCCTGGTAATGAGGTTGAGCTGCTGGGGTAAATGTGGGCAGTTATTCAGGAAGAGGGAATTCAGAATTTCTACTACTGGACCATGCGCCCTTTTCTGTAAAAAATCACACCCATGGGAGCTCCCAGTAGCTCCCAGGCTCTGCCTAGGGAGTGGAGCACCCTGGCTGCCTGCATGCTGGAAACCCGCTAATGAGGACCAGAGTTCTGCTGCTGGAGAGGGGGAGGTTGCACTTTCTGCTTTGGAGGTGAATTTTCCAGGGTCTGCGGGTCTGCAGCTATGGTAGCAGGATTTTGGCTGGAGTGGCTGCTGGGTCACAGGGCAGTTCCAAGGCCTGTCTGGGTGGTGATGTTGATGAGTTCCGAAAGAAAGGCCTTTTTCCCCTTCAAGATGACGTGGGCTCTGTTCCTGAGTCCTGCAGTTCAGGGAGTGCCCACAGCAATGGTAGTCTATCCTTGTCCAAGAGAGCCTAGTCTGCCAGCCTCTACTGTTCCTGCAAGATTTAACTGTCCCTTACTCACTCACACACACACCACACTCATCCACACACTCTCCTTTCATACCCTCACTCACTCACTTCCTCTCCCTCACCTCTCTCCTGCCAGCCACCATATTTTTCCCTCCTCTCTATTAGAATATTCTTTATATATTTACATACCCTAATATTTGATCCAAAAATATTTACAATTATGATATATTATTCATTAAAGGACCCCTTTACCATTATATCATGAACGTCTTTGTCTCTTATGACTATTTTTATCTTAAAATATATTTTTTCTGATACATTTAAGTACTCCTGCTTTCTTTTAGTTACAATTTGCTTAAATATCATCTTCCATACCTTTACTCTAAGTCATTCTATATCCTTAAAGGTTAAGTGAGTCACTTGTAAGCAGCATATTGTTGAATATTATTTTTTAATCCATTCTCCCATTCTCTGACTTTTGATTGGAGAATTTTTATCATTTACAATTAAAGTAATGATTTATAAGTTAGGGTTTTGTATTGTCATTTTATTGTTATCTATTTTGTAAGCCATTTATTTCTTGCTTCCTCTCTTGCTGTCTTCCTCTTTGATTTTGTGAATTTTTGTAGCAGTATGCCTTGATTCCTTTATCATTTTGTAGATCTACTACACATTTTTTTTTCTTTCTGGCTCATATAAAATACTTTATAATTGTAACATCCTGTTTTAAGTTGATAAATTCAATAGCATGAAGAAACTTCATTTCAGTCATTGTATTATTCATCTCTAGGAGTTTTGTTTTGTTTATTTTAATGTTTTCTATTTCTTTTTTAAACTTTTCACTTTGTTTATGCATTGTTTTCCTAATTTTATTTAGTTGTATGTTCTTGTAGTTCAATGAACTTTTTAAAGAGTCAGATAGTTCATAGATTTCTATTTTTGTGTATCAGTGATTAATTCAGACTAATAAAGGAAGCGCTATTACTTTCCTTTGGTATTGTCACGTTTACCTGATTCTTTGTGATCTTTATAACCTGCATTGGTATCTGTGCATTTGTATAAGTAGTCTCTTCTTCCAGACATCACCAATTTATTTGGGCAGGGAAAGAACTTTACCAATCTGCTTAGCTTCGGGTACTAGATGGGTCATCTAGTAACATTTGTGGACAGTCACAGTTTGCTGTTGGTATCTCGAGCTGGGCAAAGGGAAGGGTTGCCACTGGCTGATCTCTGCAGTTGTGTCAGTCTGCTGGCTGGGTTCCACATTCAGGGTGAGTGGAGATACACTTAATAGATAACTTGATTGGGTAAGAATGCTTCCTGCATTCCATGGTTTCAGCGGAGGGATCCCTACCTGGACTCTGCAGTTACCTATGATATGATGTCACCTCAGGTGGTTTCCTGGAAGAACAGTATCACTGGTTGGATTCTGTGATTATGCAGGGTCTCATTTGTGCTCTCTGACTGAATGGTGTCACTGGCTGGACTCCACATCAGGTAGAACCACAAGCATGGCTTCACAGTTGGACAGAGTCATGGACTGTGCTTCATGATCAGTTAGACCACTTTTTCTGCTCCCGTACCAGGCCCTCTAGTCAACTGGGACCTCCAGCTGTATATTGATTGGGGCTGGAATCTATTCTATGCTCAATGGTTGGTTAGGTTTGGTAGGGTAACTATCTTGGCTAGCTGGAGTCACAGGCTATGCTCTAAAATTGCACAGGGTCACTGGCTGTTCTTAGTAATTAGACAGGGTTGTAGGCTAAACTCTGCTGCCAGAAAGGGCTGTTGGCTGGGCTTCACAGCTGGGCAGTTCTGTAGGCTGGTCTCTGAGGCTACCTGTCTTCACTGTTCAAGTTCCCTAGTTATAAAGGGGTAGATGCTATGTTCAGTTTTTTGTCAGGTCTGCTGGCCTGGCCCTCTGCCTACATAGGGCTGTAGAATTAACTTCACAGATACCCAAGTTCTCTGGCCCTCATCCTGGTCTAGCAGGACAAGGTTCTAAGCCTAGCTTTTGGACAGGGTTGCAAATATTCTTCCCTGCCCAAACAAGGGCCTATAATGGGTTCCACAGTAGGTACAACTCTTTAGGCAGGGGTCCCAAACTGCCAAACAAGTCTGTGACTAGACAGGATCACCAACTCAGCTCCTCAGATGATCACACTCCCTAGGATCCCTGGTCCCGTGTTGCTGTTAACAGGAATACAGCCCAAGATCTGAATCCTAATTACTATAAGCCCCACTCCTCTTGGTCTCTAGGTGATCCCCAGTAGTCAAGTCTCAGATTCCACCAGTAATCCTCATGCGGTAAAATCTGAATGAGCCACCCGGAAAGCATCCCACAATGGAGCTGATCATCTGCTTTGGCTTCTTTTTTCCCACTAGAAAAAAATGTTAGGCCAAGGGGGCTACTCAGGGAAAGACAATGCAATCAAAGTGAAACCTCTCCTCTTACCCTTCTAACATGGTACTTCTCAGTCTCTGAGTTTTGGGAGGTGGCTCAGACTCACCTTCAAGTTCTGGGATTTTCACAATGATGTCTTGTATGTGGGTAGCTGCTAATTTGCCTTCCAAGAGGGCTGGGGATAAAGTCAGGAATGACTTATGTCACTTTCCTGATAATGTCACTTCAGCTATGGAACTTCTGACATAAACCCATGGAACTTCTGACATTTGAAAGGAATATTTTGTGCTATCTCATACTTAGTTTGAATAAATATTTTTTTAATTTTATTCATGGAATTTACATTATTACTATAGAATAATATCCTAGCTCTAGGATAAAATAAAAAATCTTGCAGGCATAATTTATCAATATCTGACCTTAAATTATAATATGTATTACTTCAAGAAAAATTCTATGGGGACTGATGGCTACACAGCGAAGTTTTATCATTCAAGGAAGAATTAAAACCTACCCTTCTCAGACTATTTCAAAAAATTCAAGAAGAAGGAACACTTGCAAGTTTATTCTATGAAGCCAGCATCACCCTAATACCAAAACCTAATAAAGGCAACACAATGAAAAAGAATTATAGGCCAATATCCCTCATGAACATAGATGCCAAAATCCTCAACAAAATTCTAGCAAATTAGATCCAGCAGTACACAGAAAGATCATACACCATGACCAAGTAGGATTTATTCCAGGAATGCAAGGATGGTACAATATCTGCAAGTCAAAGAATGTGATACATTACATAAACAAATTGAGAGATAAAAATCACATAGTCATATCAATTGATGCAAAAAAAAAGTATTTGACAAAATCCAACACCTTTTTTGATAAAAACTCTCAGCAAGGCGGGAATAGAAGGATCATACCTCAACATCATAAAAGCCAAATATGATAAACCCACAGCCAACATCATACTCAATGGGCAAAAATTAAAACTATTCCCCCTAAGAATAGGAACAAGACAGGGATGCCCACTCTCACCACTCCTGTTAAACATAGTATTGGAAGTACTAGACATTGCAATTTGACAAGAAGAATACATAAAAGGCATCCAAATTGAAAAAGAAGAAGAAAAGCTATCCTTATTGGCAGATGACATGATATTGTACATAAAAAAAAAAAACAAAAAACTCCATCAAAAACTAATGGACTTAATAAATGAATTTGGCAATGTAGCAGGATACAAAATTAATGCCAAGATATCTATGGTATTTCTATACCCCAATAATGAACTTATAGAAAGAGAGACTAAAAAAGCAATCCCATTTACCATTGCACAAAAAAAAAAAAAAATTAAGATACCTAGGAATAAACTTAACTAAGGAGGTAAAAGACCTATATACAGAAAACTACAGGACACTGAAAAAAAAAAAGATAAAAGAAGACGTAAACAGATGGAAGAGCATACCACGCTCATGGACTGGAAGAATCAACATCATTAAACTGTCCATACTACCCAAAGCAATCTATAGATTCAATGCACTCCCCATTAAAATACCAACGACATATTTCACAGACCTAGAAAGAACTCTTTATAGATTCATCTGGAACAAAAAAAAGACCACGAATAGCCACAGAAATTCTGAGAAAGTAAGTGGGATCTCAATACCAGAATAAAGTAAGTGGGATCTCAATACCAGATTTCAAGCTATATTACAAAGCAACTCTTCTCAAAACAGCCTGGTACTGGCGCAAGAACAGATATATAGACCAATGGAATAGAATAGAGAACCAAGATATCCACCCAAACCACTATGCTCAACTAATATTTGACAAAGGAGGCATGATCATACAATGGAGCCAAGATAGCCTCTTCAATAAATGGTGTTGGGGAAATTGGACAGATACATGCAAAAAAAAGAAACTGGACCACCAACTTTCACCAAATACAAAAATAAACTCAAAATGGACACAGGACTTAAACATTAGAAGGGAAACCACAAAAATAATAGAGGAATCCACAGGGAGCACAATCTCAGAAATATGCCAAAAGAACTTCTTCAAAATAAAAAGCTTTTGTAAGCAAAAGAAACCATCAACAAAACAAGAAGAAAGATCACTGTATGGGAGAACATATTTACAAATGTTATCACTGATAAAGGTTTAATCTCCAACATCTACAGCCAACTTATACAACTTAATAAAATGAAGATAAACGAACTAATAAAAAAATTGGCAACAGAGCTAAATAGAACCTTTTCGAAAGATGACAGAAGGAAGGCCAAGAGATACATGAAAACATGTTCAGTCACTAATTATCCGAGAGATGCAAATCAAAACGACAATGCAATACCATTGTCACCTGTTAGAATGCTAATCATCAACAAACAACAAGTGTTGGTGAGGATGTGGAGAAAAAGGAACCCTTATGCACTGTTGGTGGGAATGCAGACTGGTGCAGCCACTGTGGAAAACAGTATGGAGTTTTCTTAAAAAACTAAAAATGGATCTCCCATTTGATCCAGTAATCCCACTCTTAGGAATTTATCCTAAGAAATTACAAACACCAATCAGAAAGGATTTATGCACCCCTATGTTCACAGCAGCACAATTTACAATAGCTACAATCTGGAAACAGCCTAGGTGCCCATCAGCAGATGAGTGGACCAGAAAACTGTGGTACATCTACACAATGGAATTCTATGCTGCCATAAAAAAGAAGGAATCCTTACCATTTGAAGCAACCTGGATGGAACTGGAGAGCATTATGCTAAGTGAAATAAGCCAGTCAATGAAAAAAAAAAATACCACATGGTCCCACTCATTTAAGGAGAATAAAGAACATTATAAACTGATAAACAAAAAGATAGATACAGAGGCAGTAAAGCATCAAACAGACTGTCAAATTACAGTGGGAAGGTTAGAGAGTGGTGGGATAGTTAAGAGATCAACCGAAGGACTTGTATGCATGCATATAAGCATAACCAATGGACACAAGGCATTGGGGGGTTAGAGCATGCATGGGAGTGGAGTGGAGGGGCAATGGGAAGATATGTATACATGTAATAGATTAATAAAAAAATCGTATTCTAAAAAAAGAGAAATTCTAAATATCATATTGAACAAATTTTTCTACCTCAGGCAAATGGAAGATATAAATAAATAATGACAAAGCTCATCTTTTGTGTAAATGCTTCATTTATGATATTCATTGCACTCTTTAGATAAGGCCTCTCTGATCATTTTATTGATTTACTTTACTGTTCTCTCTTCCTTGTCTCCTATCTTTAAACATGGTTTCTCCCCAAGATTACTCACTTTTTGCTTCTCTAAGTATTGCCAGGTAGGGATGATACAGCATGGCAGTTGGTGATGGGCAGAGCAGAGATGAAAAAGAGACTCAAAACAAAGCATGGAAAAATGATGAGCACAGATTTCATCTGCTTCATATTTTTCCCAGGAATAATCCTGCCTGTACACATCTTTGGTGCCTTTTTTTTAGTAACAACACATGTGTGTTTCTTTTTTATTCTTTTTGTTGTTCTCCTTGGAATTTTAAATGCCTTTCAGCTCATAAACTCAGTACAAATACCATGGCATATTTTTTCAAAAGAATTTTATGATCCAAGGAAATATTGCTTAATCAGACAGCATGATGTTGGATTTATTTTTGTACTTTTAAAAACTTTTCCTTGTGCAGTGTCACAAAGATGCTACCTTAAATTCTTCAAAATTAAACAAGAAAGTGAGAAAAGGAAATTAAACTTTTTTAAGTAAAGATACTCTTCTTACTTTCTCTCAGATTGGGATATAAGATCTGGGCTAGAAAATGAGGCAAGGAAAACATCAGCACCAAATACCTAATTCCAAGATGTAGACTTCTTTGACAGAAGAAAAAGATTGTGTATTTTATGCTTGAATTCTTTGCTAAAATGTGCAGTTGCCTAAATGCATAACTGAGTATGAGAAAAGAGTTTGGAAGCATCTGAGAAGAAACATCTGCCTAACTTATGGTCTATCGTCCATTCCTAAAAAATAAAAATAAAATCTATCTCTGTGGTATCAAATATCTAAACAGATGTGAAGCTATGGACTCCAAAATTGAATGTACAAAAATGAAATGACCTTATTTTATTCATTTAGGACAAAACTTTTTTGGACTCTTTGAAGTATGATTTTTCCTATCTGTTTAAGGTGGTAAAGATATTAGGTACAGTGGCTACCTTAAGAAGAATAGTAAGGTATACATAACTCTTGTTTCTGAGATTGTTTCCTTGGAAATACCAAAAATAATCAGTTTGGAAATATGAGATCAGTGTCATTAAGGAGTAAAGGATCATATAAATCTTTAAATTTTGTTATTAGCTTTATAGATTGGGACTCTTTAAAATATATTTGATTATTCATTAATTAAAAACAAAGTTTATGAATGCCTTATATGAACCAAGAACTTTGCTTCAATAAGCATTGTGAATACTAAGGGGCACCAGATTAGTAAGATCCTGATCTCAGATTTTCTAATATCATGGAGAAGTCTAACAATAGACAAGATCATTATAGGTTGTGATAAATGCTATGATAGAAATAAACAGGGTATTAAAAAGGAATAACTGCTTAAAGGAAGGAAAGCTGACTAGTTAAAGGTAGAGAAGCCTATTTCCACTAGAGCAGTAAGAGAAACCTTCTTGGATAAAGGAAGATTACGTTAAGACCTGAAAAATGAAAAGGAGCCATTCATTCAAATAACTTTGGGAGATCCTTCAAGGTTGATGGAATAAAAAAGACTAAGATAGGGAGGTGAGGACGATCTAGATATTTTTATAAAACCAAAAGGAAGTTATTACAGCAGCAGCATAGTAAATACTGAAAAGTTGTTTGAGATGTATTTGAAAAAATAAATAAGAAGCAGATCATAAAGGACTTCTTAAACCATGGTAATAAGTTTGGATTTTATTCAAAGTTTAGAGTCATGCCACTAAAAGCTTCCAAGTTAGAAGAGGAGCATAGTCTTCAAAGGGAATCACTCTATAACTTCTAAACTTTGTTTAATAATAGCTAGTGTTGTTGGCTAACTCAAGGGATAAAATAAGTTCCAGGGACTAAATAGAACAAAATAAATTAGAATTACAAAAGCGTGTTATGTACCAAGACAGTTTAATGAGGAAAGAATGATCTTTTGAACAAATGGTACCACAAAACAACTGGATAGTTGCATGCAAAAACACAATGGACCCTTACTTACACTACACTCAAGAATTAATTCAAAATGGATCATAGTGCTAAATGCAAGAGCTAAAACTATAAATGTCTTAGAAGAAAACATAGGTATAAATCTTCATGATCTCGGGTTATGCAAAGTTTCCTTAGATAACACCAAAAGTACAAGTGACAAAATAAAATACAGATAAATTGCACTTTAGTAAAATCAACAATCTTATACTTCAAAGAACACCATCAAGACAGCGAAAAGACTCCCTGGAATCTTATCCCATGGAATGGGATAAAATACTTGCAAATCATATATATAAAGGGACTTGTATCCAGAATATAAATGAACTTTTACAACTCAGTAATAAAAAGACAATCCAATTGAAAAATGAGCAAAGTATTTGAACAGCTACTTCTCCAAAGAAGATATACAGTTGGCTAGTAAGCACATGAAAAATGCTCAACACTATTCACTATGCAAATAAAATCACAATGAAATGCCACTTTACATCCACTAGGATGACTATCAAAAAAAAGAAAGAAAGAAAAGTACAAGTGTTGATGAGGATATAAAAAAATTAGAAACCTCTTATATCACTAGTGAGATGTAAATTTGTGTAACCACTTTGTTAATCCACTTGGCAATTTCTCAAAATGTTAAACATAGAATTACAGTGTGCCCCAGCAATTCCACTCCTTGGTGTATATCTAAGAAAATTGAAAAGAGGGTTCAAATTAAAACTTATACAACCCAAATGACTATCAACTGATGAATTAATCGATGTTTATTAATTAATTCTATCCATACAGTAGGCTATATATATATATATATATATATATATATATATATATATATCCCTAAGCAATTGGAATGCTAGAATGACCAGAACAACTGGTTGCTATGATGCACACTGACTACAGCCAACTTCCTGCAGCTGACCAACTTCCTGTGGTTCTTCCCTCCTCTTCTCCCCATCCTCCTCTACCCTTCCCTACCCACCTCCCTCCCTCTCCCCCACCTCCCTCACCCCCATACAGCTGGCCCCAGCCAGCAGTCAGCAGGAAGGCTCTGGCCAGCCCCCATCACCAGTCAGGTCTAAGGACCCCACCCATGCATGAATTTCATGCACCAGACCTCTAGTTTGGCAATAAAAAGGAATTATATATTCATACATGCTGTAACACTGATGAAGTTGAAAACATTCCTAGTGAAAGAAGCCAATTATAAAACACCACATATTACATGAAATGTCCCAAATAGACAAATCCATAGATACAGACAGTGGTTTAGTAGTTGCCCAGAACTGAGGGTATTTGGAGGAAAAGGGAAGTGATTATTTATGGGTACTGGGGCACTTTTGAGGGTGATAAAAATGTTCTAAAATTTATTTTGGTGATGGTTGCAGAACTTGTGAATATACTAAAAGTTATTGAATTGTACACTTTAAATGGTCATAATATGGTACATGAATTATATTTCAATAGAGTAGTTAAAAATAGATGTGATGAGTTACATTTGAGACAATACAGCAACTCACACAAAGTTTTAAATAATCAATAGGAAATCCTAACTCCATCCTTTATTTTATGAGTAGACTGAACATTAAGTCAACTATTCTTTCTCAATGTGACTTTCATATAAAAACACTCATTTTTGTAGTTATTGAAGAAATCTATTAAAACATGCACATTGTAGAAAACTGCTATTTTTTCAGTCTGCTCTGAAAACTTCTAAATACACAAATAGTTGTAGTCATGCTATTCACAAAATAGTTGTAGTCACTTTTAAAAGGCAACATTTTGTAGCAAAATATTACTTATGTGTTTCAGAACATGCAAAATGAACCAACTAATATCAGTGGACGTTTAATAACCCCTCCAAAACAGAAAAGAAGAAAGAAAAAAATCTATATTTAAAAGGGGAAAAAAAGTGAACAAAAGAACTAGGAGAGACCTTTCTCTTAATCATAAGAGAAAAAATGCAGTATAAATTACTGACAACCTCTTTTCTCATCCATACGTGAAAAGAGATATGAGTTCTTCAGTATGTCTGGTTCTTTATAAGATTTAAATGCATCATCTTATTTAATCTTAGTAACCCTTTGAAAAATTAGTATTACAGCCCTTTTATGTAACAGGAAACTGAGGCCTTTAGAAGTTAAATAATCTACCTATGGTGACAGAGCCAGAATATGAAACTGCAGCGGTCTGACCTTTAAAATCTCACACCCTTAACCTCTGTGACAGTTAATCAACCTCATTTAAAAGTTTGTATTAGCCACAAAGAAGTCTCAGATTGGTGCAACTATAATTTCAACCTCTGGATGCAGCTAGAACTACAGCAAAAGAACTTAACCACTTTGGCATCTAAATTGAGTGACTTTCTGAGACGAGAAGAGCATTTGTTCAGGAGCATAGGGCATGAGTCATTTCCTTAGGTATCTGTTTATTCGTTCAACAAATATTTATCAAGAGCCTACATAGCACAGTGGTAAACCACAATTTATTTCTTGTCTACATCATTTTTGCAGTTTGCCAAGCTTTGGGACACAAGTTTGAGATTTCCATTTTCATTTCCAACTGATGCAAGGAATACTGTGATTAATTATTACCCATTTTAAGACTCGCAACCTGGCTTACTGTGGATGTCATTGTTGACCTGCAAATTCACATGACATCGAAAATATTTTATTTACTTTCTACTAAACATAAGAGTGTATATTGAATGTCTAGTCTACTTTTGTCTAAACAAAGTAGAATGAATGAAATATTGTTTTAAACAGTTTAATATGACTACATCCCTTCCCTCCATGTATTTCCCTCCCTTTTCATTCCACAGATCAAAGATTTCTCTTTAATCCTCTACTCCAGTGAAATGTTGAATTCTCCTTGACCATGATTAGATATATTTTGTAACCCTAGACATTCAATAAAAGGTTGAACCCACATTACCTCATACAGATGCTGAAATGATGCCTTTGGATTTACTTTAATTATATTCTTGCTAATCAAAATGTGTATGCTAAAACCAAGTAGTTTTCTTCTCTAATAAATAAATAACTGCTTAATTTTGTCTATCTTGGCCAGTCTGTATATATGAATTTTACTCATTAGTAACAGCTGTGCCTCTAAGTCATCATGACCTCTTTTTAGATAATTAGACAAACATAATATTGTAGAAAAATAACTCATCTTTACTTAATATTCAATTCAATAATTATGTAATATAACTATTTAAACATCCTATTTAGTACTTTCTATAACAATTTGTTTACTTTTTTTATATTGAATATTCAGGGACCTGAAGGAATTGTGGGAATTCCAGGTCAAAGAGGTCATCCGGGAAAAAAGGTAAATTTTTTTACGTCATTTTATGCTGGTTTTCTTTCCCCTGACATACTCAGAGCCCCATAGAATGCTGTGATTTTATTTGCATGATATATAAAGTAATAAAGATGTACATTTATCTTAAAGAAGAACATTTGTATAATTTCATATTTAATTCCTCTTAGCAGTATTAATCACCTTAATTATATGAAGGCACATTTTCCACTTTGTAGTTTCTAGGAAGATATTTGCCTTTCCTTCTGGTTGCCAAAATTCTTTAGTAGACCATAAGCCAGAAAAAAAGAGAAGAGGAAAATAATATACCATTTGTGCTTTTTAGTAACAACTTTAATAAAATGTTTTAGAAAAAGAAATATGATTAGAATTATTTCTGGATTATTGTGTTTCTTTAATTGAAAATTGGTTTTATGTTTTAAACCAATTTAATAATTGGTTTTATGTTTTACATATATTAACTAAAAAACACAAATGAAAACTGTTTTATTGCTCCATTCATATTATATTTTAAAATTTACATATTTTTAAAATTTTAGTACATCAAAATTAAAAGTTTCTTTCTATGTGGGGTCAGTAATTTATTTAAGTATTAGTGAGATATGGAAATAATTTTCCATTGTACTACATAAGTTCTATACTACATTACTGTACTAAAATCCATAATGTCTAATAATATTTTATTTTTTTACATAAACTTTTGGAAACAAGGATTGAGTGATACTTCTAAACCTGAATACTTTTACTATAATTAACTTCAATCACATCATATTCTAGTTCCCGAATCCAAATTCTATCATTTTTGCTAATATATACCAAGTACATCCTTCTCATAATTTGGGAACAATGTAAGGGTAATAAAAGGTAAAGAAAAATGAATGAAGTGAATTTTATTTGCCATTCTTTCTTATGAATACTAAAGTCTCTTTTCAGCACACATAATTTTATGCCTAAAATCAACATTAAAAATGGGACAGTGCAGGCCCTTAGGATAACTTGCACCCTTAGGAAAGCCTGTAAATTATTATGAATACTAAAAATGTTCTCACTGACTATGATCACAGTTTAGTTTTCTTTGTGTGTACTTGAATATCAATAATAGAACAGGGTGGTTCCCATGTTCAGAAAATAAATTATATCTCTTAATGTTGTTTAAGAGCAGCTATATTTTGGTGCTAGAGAATCATCAGCTAGCCTAATGGAAAACAGAAGATAACTGGATTTTAGAAGGATGTAAAATGATATGAAAATGTTACAATTTTTTAAAGGCAAACTCCAAACCAGTGAGTGATTATCCTGAACACACTGTACAGAACTGCACACTAAAGCCTTTTGCATTAAACAGATCTTTGTGGCACTGAAGTTCTCTGTAGAAACAGGCTTCTCAATAGGGCCTATATTTTCTCATGGTTATAATCAATGTATGCATGCATGCAGACATTCATACAGATATGCATACATACCCAAATTAAAAAATAAAAAACTTTTTACTTTTAACTCAGATCTCCTCTGCTGTTTGGACAAAATAATTTTATAAATTCTTTTTTCAAAATGACTTTAAATTATATTTTTAAGATAACCTATTTGGTGATGCTATGTTATGTTATTATCATCAGTGGTGGTCTGTAGTACTATTAAGTTAAAGCAAAGTTACTATTCACAGCATTTTGCTTACAGAATATTATTTGGAGTCATTCAGGTATATGACATAATTAATTATTCCAAGTATTAATTTGTTTTTCCTCCCTTTTTTCCCTTATTAATGACATCCACAGGGTGATAAAGGACAAATAGGGCCCACAGGAGAAATTGGAAGCCGAGGCGCTCCTGGACAGGCTGGGGAAAGTGGTCCTAAGGGTGCCAGAGGAACCAGAGGTGCTGTGGTGAGTATTTGATTGGTTTCCAGAACTAAGTTCACTGTGGATGGAAAAGAAATGTATCCATGTCCTTAAAGCTTCATTCCTTGATTAATTTTACAGAAAAAGCAATAGTTCCATTGAAAATAATCTACCTCCTTGGGATGTGGAGAACTGTAAGCATTCCACAGTACTTAAATGGCTTAGTGGTTTCTGGACACGAAAAAGGAAAGGGGAAAAACTTAAAATGGAAATAAAATATGAAATGAGGTTTAAAAATATCAGATTATAACTCTTAACCTAAGTAGGAAAGTTTATATGCCTTGCACTTCAAATCAGGATTTAACATCTGTATAAAACTTTGCTGTCATGGCTGACAAATTACTTTGAAAATTAGGTTTACTTGAAAATGGGTTTTCTTTATATGCTTGGACTCCAGGTGCTTATCTAGAGATGGTTTTTCTAACCACTGTGATAAATCTCCATAATGTCTAATAGTATTTCATCTTTTGCAAGAACTTTACATGATGTTGGAAACAAGCATAGTGTGATACTTCTGAACCTGTAATAGCAAATTTTTGTTGCTAATGTATTGGGGCCCATTCAGAAAATCACAGCATGAGAGATGCAAATTACTTAAGAGCTTATCCAATTTAATCTTTTCACTGTTTCATAAGCTTATTTACAAAATGAATGTGTATTTTCTACTCTCCATTTAAGTATCTCACAAATGCCAGACTTTTCTCCAAGGCCTGCTGGAGAACATTGCATGAGTCATCTGTTGGAGGATGGTTTGCCTCCTGCTCACTTTAAGTATTCCGTCTCTTACTGCCATCTAACTACTCCAGGTCTTCTTTGCTTCCTTTTGTTTGAACTAATAATATTTTTCTCTCTTTGAATTATGCATTCAAAAACATTAAATAATGTGATAACTTTTAATATACATAAGTTAATTTATCCTAAGAGTATTGCCTTTAATGTACTCTTCTACTTTGATTTTCTCTATAAAAAATATTCACTTTTTAAATTTTGACACATTCCCAAATTATCTTTCCAAGAGGTTTCTCCAAATATACAGTTTTATCATCAATACTTCAGATAAATCCTTTTAATGTTTCATATTTTGATAAATAAAATAGTATATTTCATATTTTTCTATTTATATTTTCCTGATTGCAGCTCAGTAATTTGTATTTTTTTCTCTTGAAGTTGCCTAGTCATATGTACTGTATATTTTTTTCTATTAGGTTGCAGTCTTTTTCCTATTGACTTGTAATAATTCTTTATGTATTTTATATGTTGTATTTTATTAAATGTTCTGCAAATATGTTACAAATATAATCCCTTTCCTTTATCTTTTAATATTGTTAAATTGTCATGTAGTCATATTTGTCAGTCTTTTTCAATATAGTTGTAGGTTTTATTTTATTTGTTAGAAATGCCTTCCCTCCCTAATGTATATAAAAATATTCTTCCATATCTTTCCTTAATATTTTTATAGCTTTACTTTTACCCTTAATTCTTCAAAGCATATAGAGGTCTTTTTACTATGAGAGTAACTGTAAAGGACTATTTTTTTTTTTGGCTCAAATTGAGACAACCAATTATCTCAACACATTTAATAAATAAGCAGTCAATTTCCCATTTTCTGAAATGCTTCCCTTATCATAAACTAAATTCAAAAATATCTATTGGCCTGCTTTTCTTCTCTTTTCTTCTCACAATCATTAGTTTATTTAGGTGTCAATACCACACTATTTAAATTATTATGTTATTGCAATATCTTTTGAGACAATACTCCATAATTCATTTTTTTCTGGAAAGTTTGGCTCTTATCTACAATTTCCTCTTTCATGTAAATTTTAGAATCAGCTCAAATTCCTTTAATATTTAATCTTTCTATAGAAAAACACCATATATCTTTCTATTCATTACTCATATCTTCTTATCCTTCAATAAAGTTTTGTTTTCTTTATCTCTGTTCTTATATCTTTCTTGTTAGGTTTATTGTTGGTTTCTTAAGGATTTTATTACATGTAATCCTTTTCCCATTACATCTTATTGGTGCTATGTAAAAAAATCTATTTATTTTTACATTATATTTTTATATTTTGACTTTATATTCATTTTAATCAATTTAGCTGATTCTCATGGGTTCTTTAGGTAAATATTCAGATCACCTACTCTTATTTATTATCCTGTCTATTACATTGATCTTCTGGTTAGTGTAATATTTGGCTAGTTACATACCCATTCTGTGCCTTAACTTACTTATCTCCTATTTATTTTGAGACTCAAATAGAAAGAAGAGTTAATGTGGAAACCTTTTGATATGACAAAAGCTAAGACATTTTTCAAATCATTGCTTTTGCTTTTTTTTTTTTTTTGGTTGTCTGAGTCATCTTTTCAGGAGTTTAAAGGCATTTACTAAATAGCCTATAATGCTTGTGATTTACTCACCTGTAAAATATTAATAATAGGAATCATGGAGTGATTATTGCACACAAGTGTTTAACCATTTCTATTTTAACAACTTTGACCAGAGCTAAGACTGTTGATCAAAGCATTTGAAACTACCAATGAGTAAATGAGTACAGAGTTCCCCTGTTCCCATCGTGACAGTATCAAACACTAGCAGGCTTCACTCTCTAATACTCAGTGCAGCCCATCTACCAAAATTTGACAAATACAAACTACATTTCCAAGAACTTGCTAGAAACCTGCAGGATTCTGACAATTGGAAGCATTTCTCTTAATATGATTAAGGATGTTTATGCCTGATGTAAGCCAAAGAGACATTTTTTTGTGGGACTTTTGTGGCTCAGAAGAAAAATGATGAAAAAGTTAGAGTGCAATGTTTTGTTTTCCCATTTCAGACTAGGTGGAATTTTGTGCCATAAAGAAATCTAAATTTTAAATAATAGCAGTATAAGTTTAATGATTTAAACAATTACCTATTTTTTCTCTAATATTATTTTTTAGGGACATTTAGGATTAATGGGACCTGATGGAGAACCAGGAATTCCAGGATATAGAGTAAGCAATTCTAATCCTTCTATCTAATAAAAGAGTAATAGGCAAATTGACCATACCTCCACTACACTCACAAGCCACGCCTACCAGCCAATCAGAGCAAGTATGCAAATTAACCTGACCAAGATGGCTATAGCCACAGAGAGAACAGGAGAGAGGCCTGGGTTGCCCTTGGTGATGGAGAAAGCCAAGCTTTCTGCAAAGCCTGGCCACAGCTGTGCGAGCTGAAGGCTTGGCTCCACTCCAGGCTACAAAGTTTCAATTGTAGAAGATAAATAAATCCCAGATACCAGGGCCTCTGCTTGGGTTGCTAGGGGTGTGGCTGGCCTGCAAACCACCACAGGCCCTTCACCCAGGCTACCCCATGCCCCAAGGGAACATCCATTCTGATCCAGGACACCCTGGTACAGGGCAAACCAGCTGGCTGCCACCTATGCACCAGGTCTCTATCATATCTAATAGGAGAGTAATATGCAGATTGACCATCACTCCAACACACAATATAACTGCCCCCATGTGGTGACAAGATCCTACCCCCATGTGGACACAAAATGGCCAACACAAGATGGCCAGCAGGTGAGGGCAGTTGAGAGGGACCAAGCCTGCAGGAGAGGGCAATTAAGGATGACCAGACTGGCAGAGAAGGGCAGTTGGTGGTGACCAGGCCCACGGGGGAGGACAGTTAGGGGCAAACAGGCTGGCAGGGGAGCAGTTAGGTATCAATCAGGCTGGCAGGGGAGTGGTTAGGGGGTTATCAGGCTGGCAGGCAAAAGTGGTTAGGGGAAATCAGGAAGGCAGGCAGGTGAGCAGTTGGGACCCAGCAGTCCTGGATTGTGAGAGGAATTTCCAGGTAGGATCAGGCCTAAATGGGCAGTCAGACATCCTTTGAGGGGTACCAGGTTGGAGAGGGAGCAAGCTGGGCTGAAGGACACCCTTCACCCATGCATGAATTTCATGGACCGGGCCTCTAATATGTAATAAAAGGTTGATATGCAAATAGACCAAATGGTGGAATGACCAGTCACTATGACACGCACTGATCCCCAGGGGGCAGATGCTCAATGCAGGAACTGTCCCCTAGAGGTCAGTGTGCTCCCACAGGGGAAATACTGCTCATCCAGAGGCTGGCTCATGACTAATATGCACAGCAGCAGTGGCAGGAGCCTCTCCTGCTAAGCTAGAAGGCAGATATCCCCTGAGGGGTCCCAGATTGGGAGTGGCACAGGCCGGGCTGAATGACTATCTTTTTCCCCTTTATCCCCCCTCCAGTGAGCGAATGTCCTACACTGGGCCTCTAGTTGAAAATAAGAAAGTATATATTTGCATGAAAACACTTATATAAAGATGTTATCCCAAGTATGCAAATTAAGATGAAATCTCCTTGATAGACCTTTTAGGCCTCATCCCCTTATAGAATGAATCCTATTTTTCTTTCAAAATATTGCAATATATAATTGTGTGGTTCTGGTGGTTTTAGGTAAAGCATGCACAAATGTTTTTGACAATGTCTACTCACTTTCCTTTTGTTAGGGCCAAAAAGGTCAACCAGGACTTTCTGGGTTGCCAGGACCTAAAGGAGAAAAGGTATGTGTTGGTATATATTGATTTTTTAATCCTAAAGTTAAACATTGAATTCATGTGTTTTTTCTGAAAGTATGCATGGCAACTGTTTCAAAGAATAAAAGAATCTCTTTTCAATTTGAGAAATATTGCAAATTCTAGGAGAAAAGCAAAGAAATAACAATGGGTGAAAAATTTGAATAAATCATTAAAATGTCTTCCAAAGTTTGTTTCAAGATTGAGGTGAAATAATATAGGTATATTAAAGTATTTTACAATCTGTAAAGTTGTATAAAAGTAAAATTAAGTTGTTATTAAAAGAGATTGGGGGACTCTAGATTAAATGACTAACCATAGCAAATTTATAGTAAAAAGTTTTGTGAGTTAAGAATAACTACAACAGTACTCCACTTGATTTATAACATCACTGGATACCTGACACAGAAAAATCTTAAACTGCTTTTTATGCAAGTAAAGCAGATTGACACTTCCAAGGAGAACCTCATATGAATTACTACCATGAATAAAATATCATATGCTAAATTTTTAGGTAAAACTTTTCTATTTAAAAAAGATAAAACCAGCCCCAACTAGTTTGGCTCAGTGGACAGAGCATCAGACTGGGGACTGAAGGATCCCAGGCTCAATTCCAGTTAAGGGCATGTACCTTGGTTGGGGGCACATCCCCAGTAGGAGGTCTGCAGGAGATGTTTCTCTCTTATCGATGTTTCTAACTCTTTATCCCTCTCCCTTTCTCTCTGTTAAAAATCAATAAAATATGTATTTTTTTAAAAAAGGATTAAACCAAATTTTATATTTCATGACATATTAGAAAATAATAGGCTATATATTTTACTGATTACTTTATTAACTTGTTGTTTTATAAATCATTATCTTCGTTATAGGGTTATCCAGGAGAAGATAACACAATCCTAGGACCACCTGGGCCTCGAGGTGAACCAGTAGGTCTTTTTCTAAAATTATTTTGATGTTCAAGATAAAATGTAATTACTATAATAGATTCAAACATCAGTCACATCCTTTCAAAGAATTTTACTTTTTTACTTTTATAACATGATTTTTATAGAACAGCAGTATCTGTAACGACATAATCTAAATATGAAAGCTATTAATATGTAGGTCAAGGTCCTTTGTACAATATGTAAAGCTTAATACAGTGACTTTCTAAATCTAACTTCCAGCATTAAATGCATAATAACACCTTTTATAGAGATTATTTAAAAATTACATACTATAGACATTTTAGGGGATCTATATTTTTTAATCATCAAATTCAGATTTATTTCTGAAGTATTTTTAAAAATCTGATTTGTCCCCTTTTTATAGTAGTTTATACACAGCAAATGATTTAAAGGTTCATTTACTGGTAACCTGAGGGCCTGGAGGTGGAGATGGAAGCAGGAGCTGGCTGGAAAAGATTAACCCTAGGGGAAAAAGAAAGACTTATGTAATACGTACTTTCAACAATAAAGATTAAAAAAAAAAAGACTCATCTAACCAGTTTTTAGAACTAATACTTTTTAAAGATCACTTATCTATAGTCTTCTAACTAAGGATCTTAAGGGCTGACTGTAACAATGTGTTTTGTTTTTTTTAAATAGCTATTGTACTCATGCACTGCTGGAGGGAAGGCAGACTGGTGCAACCAGTGGAGAACAGTATGGAGTTTCCTCAAAAAGTTAAAAATGGAACTCCCATTTGACCCAATAATCTCACTTTTAAGGATATATCCTAGGAAACTAAAAACACCAATCAGAAAGGATATATGCACTCCTATGTTCATAGTAGCACAATTTACAATAGCTAAGATTTGGAAATAGCCTAAGTGCCCATCAGCAGATGAGTGGATTAAAAAACTGTGGTACATCTACACAATGGAATACTACAAGAAACTTTTACCATTTGCAACAACAGGGACGGAACTGGAGAGCATTTTGCTAAGCAAAAAAGCCAGTGGGAGAAAAATAAATATCATATGATCTCACTCATATGTGGGATATAATGATCAACATAAACTGAGGAACAAAAATAGGTTCAGAGAGAAGGTAGCACTAAAAAGACCGTCGAACCTCAGAGAGAAGGCAAGAAAAGGGACGACGGGGAAGGGGGGGGTTGGAGGTCAACCAAAGGACTTGTATGCATGCATATTAGCATAACCAATGGACACAGACATTGGAGCAGGGGGAGGCTTGCCCTCAGGGGTGGGAGTGGTGGAGGGGTATTCAAACTGGGAAAAAGGAGACATATGTAACAATTTAAACAAACAAAAAGATAGCTATTGTAAAAAATTAAGTGAATAAATAAGAATGCTTAGTTAACAGAAATAAATATAATTGGTTAAATTTTCCAGTTTTCACATGATATTATATAGGATAAAAAAATCCTCAATCCCTAGCTGGTTTGGCTGAGTAAAAGGAACATCGGCCTGTGGACTGAAGGGTGCTGAGTTTGATTCAGGTCAAGGGCACATGCCTAGGTTTCGATTCAGGAGGCAGCCAATCAATGATTCCCTCTCATCTTTGATGTTTCTATCTGTCTCTCCCTCTCCCTTCCTTTCTGAAATCAATAAAAATATACTTTTTTAAAAAGAAAATCCTCAAGCAGAAAGATCAGAATATATAGTCACTCCAGATATTTTGAACTGGATTTTTAGTGGGCATTAAAAGTTATACACCATTGTTATAAAAATAGAAAGGAAAGATTCTAGAATTTTTCTAATTAAATCAATCCATTTTGTATGCCTAGAGGCAAACTTATCTTTGAGAACGTATAAGCTTTACCTGGTTTGGCTCAGTGGATGGAGCGTGGGCCTGTGGATTGAAGGGTCCCAGGTTGGATTCCAGTCAAGGGTACATGCCTGGGTTTCTGGCTCAATCCTTAGTGGGGAGCATGCAGAAGGCAGCCAATCAATGATTCTCTCTCATCATTGATGTTTCCATCCCCCTTTCCATTCCTCTCTGAAATCAATAAAAATATATTTTTAAAAATTTTTAAAGAATATGTAAGATTAATTCAGGCAGCCAATCAATGATTCTCTCTCATCATTGATGTTTCCATCCCCCTTTCCATTCCTCTCTGAAATCAATAAAAATATATTTTAAAAAATTTTTAAAGAATATGTAAGATTAATTCTCTGAGGGGGGAAATATGGAAATAATGCAGAAATTTAAAAGAAAATGGAAAAGTATGCATACATGAAGTCTAGTAGTACTTCTTTTCTCCAGATTCATCTTTGCCAGGATCAAAGAATGTCACTGAAACTTCATAAATATATTAAAAGTCTAACATAACACTGATGATTTTAACTAGTATACATAGGACAGATGGAAAACTTAAATAAGTTTCTAAATAATTACAGCAGAATCAGAGATCATGGGTTTTACATTATATCTGTTATCTTTATTTTCCACAAAGGAGTAAGTTAAAGTTTATCAACTAATTGTTCAGAATAAATGTTATGGTTTTCTCAACTGATTTCAATCTGAATTTCTTTTTAGAAAGTAGGTCCTAGTATGTGATAATTGATTTTTCCAAGTGCAATTTAGGCTAGATCATTTGAACAGTTTATCATATCAAAATTTTTATATTAAAATGTTTAGAAAAGTTAGAAGTGTGAGTTTATTGGATTAATTTTTATATTAAGGATTAAAATGAATAAGTGTAGTGTTTTTAGGTTAATTTGTGTCTTAAGAATTTTTAATTTCACAGATTAGAGAATAAATAATATAATTAATGATTAAGAATGGTAAAGTATAGTTAAGTGAAATTAAATGGCTGAGTGGTCCTGTTTAAATCCTTTTTAATCATATTAAATTAAGTAAGAATGCAAGTAATTTTGACACTGTGTATAGCATACTTAATTCATCTGAATATTTATATTTTTCATAGTCTAATACCATTTATATAAATTAAATACTATTTGGAGAATACTTTTTTATTTTTTGTTGACTGTATTGGGATGACTTTGGTTAATAAAATTATATAGGTTTTAGGTATACAATTAATTCTATAATACATCATCTGTATATTATATTGTATTCACCACCCGAAGTCAAGTTTCCTCTTAACATTTCTGAAAATTTATATTTATGTATGTTTCACTTTTAAAATATGTTTTCTAGCAGAATCATAAGAATCTCTTTAAAAATTCAATGCTTATGATGTTGAATTTGTGTCATTGAGATTTAATCCTTTGAAATTACTTAATGGAACTTAATACATTTATTATACATTTGGTTACAAATTTTTAGAACCAGCTGTGAAATTGATTGTCTTTGCATGTGGTCTCTGTAGGGTCCAATGGGAGAACAAGGAGAGAGAGGAGAGCCTGGAGAAGAGGGATATAAGGTAACCACTGCAAATTCCACACCTTGCTTCTAATTTGAATAGTGTTCTCTGTTATTCTGCTCAGTTTCAAATGAAAATAAGCATCATTGAGATCATTAGTAATGTCATGTTTTTTTGATCCTAGAAAAAATCCAGCTCTTTGTCCTTCCTGTTCCTTCTTTTTAGAATCATCATCATCTCCTCCCATTGCTGCTTTCTTCTCATCTTTCAGATGTCAGCTGAAATGTTACTTCCTGAGAGGCCTTCTCTAACTGCTCTTTCTATTCATCACTTTATATCATATTACTTGTTTATCCTTCATGACATTTAATGCTCTCTATAATATCTTATTTTACATATTTGGGAGGAGTGTTTATTGCCTATCTCACACCACCAAAATTTAAGATACATGACTATAACACTGTCTTTTTCATTATTATATCCCCAATTTTTAGAACACAAAGTTCCTGGTATATAGTAGGAATTCAGTAAAGAGTTGTCAGATGGATGGGTGAAAGTCATAATGTTCTCAAGCCTTATCTCAATTCTTACCATCATTCATTTTTAGAAGGACAGTATGTGACCAATTTAATCAGCCAAAATTAGACTAGAATTTATTTAGTGTCATTTTTTACTAACACAGTTGTTTTGAGGATGTTCTGTATTCTTGCTCTATATCTTTTCCCTTTCAGTTCATAATGTCAGTTGCTAAAAAAAAAATCTCTCTTTTTATACTTCCTGCTTATTTCTTTGCTCACAGTATTCTCTGCTTGTTCACAATATTATATAATCTTTACTTACATAAATCCTACCTATTTTTTATAATCTAGTTCAAACACCCTCTTCCCTTGACCCACTCTAATAGTAATCATCCCCTCTTCTGTAATCCTAGAATATGTATTGTTTATAGAACTCATTCAACACAAAAATTTTACCATCTACTGCAATGTTTTTTGCTTACTACTTTTCACATGGAGGTATGTTAGTTAGCTTTCCGATTTTGAATATGACTTCTTTTTTTCTTATATAATGCCTTGTTCTAAACCCATAAATAATAGTATATCACATGTACATAAACATAATTCATTTTGAATAATGAATGATGAGATATTCTATCCAACATACCCCTCTTTCATGAAAAATATGTGTGATCCTATCTGTGTCAATATAAGAAACATCAAACCTGTAGAAAATTTCTGTGAATTTATTTGAGCCAAACTGAGGACAATTACCTCGAAGCAAAATCTCAACATATTGAAAAGTTCCAGAGAATGGCAGTTTTGCACCTTATTTTAATCAAAAGAGGAAATGTAAATGAGGTTACATGAAATCCATTAGTGATAGATTGTGGAGGCAGGAGAAAGCAAAGGCATGAGCCTCTGGGATTGGATAAAAAGTAAAATAATAGACAGGTACTTCTTTTACATAAACAGGCACAGGAGAATTAGCAGTCACCAACTCAATAACCACAAGGGCATGTGGCATCTCGGTGGAGCAGAGCAGTGCCTGTGCTTTGAGGGGCCCGGTAAAAGAACATTATTTTGACATTCCAAAGGTCTTTTATTATAGTTGCAAAATGACAGCAGAGAGGTTTAGTTAAGGTGGATCTTTGTCAGGGAATATTTCTAGCCTAGGACATTACTACTCATCATAATCTGCTTTTAGTTAAAAAGTTTTAATTTCAATCCATCCTTTGTGGTTACTTTCAGCCTCTGAGTTGGTAAGACTGCGACACAGGCCTCCTCTGAGCCTGTCAGATTTAGTATGTGGCCACTTTTGCTCCACATCTGAAAGGAAGACTTAGCCAGATTGAATGAATAGCTAGTAGGTAAATAACTGTGATTAATGAGCTGACTTTTCTCAAGCCTGAAATCTGAAAGAACAACTTTTACTTCCTCAAACTTTCTTTGAAGCAAATGTTGAAAGTAGCTCTAAATGTTTGTGAAATTGTTGTGATGACTATCTTCTGTTTCTAATTTACATAACATCTGTATTTACAAGTGTTTCCTAATTCAATGAATTAGCTTTTCTTTGGGTTGTGACACCAACCCACTGCTTTCAGCATAATTTGAGAAGGTTAAACTTTCTTAGCTTTTGCTGTGACTTCTCACAACATTTTCAGGAAAATCAGGTTCTTGCAATATCTTTTTTTGGCCTCTACCAACTACAAACCATTAGGTAGTTAAATCAGCCTATTTACTGGCAAACGGTTAACTATTCTACTGGGAGAAGAAAAGAGTCTCTTCACTGGCTGGCAGAAGAGAAAACCCTGGCCCCTTCTTCTAGATAGTCACATATCCTTCAGAAATACTTCATCAGAGGAAATCTTTTTCCTCAGTTCACTTTGGAATCTGTTTCTCCTTTCTCATTCCAAAAATACTGCTGATGAAGTTTTCAATTTGGGGATGTTTCATAAATTCTTGGTTTGAACTGCATCTTTCTTTCTGTGTTGTTCTATATTAGTCTATCTTATTCCATCCTTAGGTTTTAAAGATCATTTTACCATTTGCTGATGGTTCTATTCTAAACATTTGTCTCAAGCCAGACCACATTAATTTTATTGCTTAGAAATATCAAATTCATGAATATTCACACTTGTTTCCTGCCAAGTTTTCCCAAACACTAGTTTGATTCACTTAGGGGAATTATGCTTCACTTAGAGTTAGGTTATTAGGTGTAGCTGCAGGTTATATTTTTTAAATGTTTGCTTTTCTTTTTCCTTTAGAGCAGTTTTGTTATTTTATTTTTTATTAAAATTACTGGGATGACATTAGTGTATATAGTGTATAATTCTGTGATCCATGATCTGTACATTGCATTGTGTACCCACCATCCGAAGTCAAATCAACTTCCATCAACATATATTTGACCCCCTTTACCCCAAACTAATTCCTCCCCTCCTTTTCCCTCTGATAATCACCCTACTATTGTCTGTGTCTATGAGGTTCAGTTTTATATCCCATACATGAGTGAAATCATATGGTTCTGAGCTTTTACTGACTTATTTCACTTAGCATAATATTCTCAAGGTCCATCCATGTTGTCACAATGGCAGTACTTTATCTTTTCTCATGGCTGAGTAGCATTCCAGAGTATACACACCACATCTTTTTATCAAATCAAAGGATACTTTATTGTCTTCATGTCTTGGCCACTGTGAATAATGCTGCAATGAACATAGCATTGCAAGTAAATAAATGTGTTTGAGGGTATGCTGGCTCATATGATAACTGTATTCTTAATTTTTCGAGGGGCTGCCATACTCTTTTCCATAGTGGCTATGCCAGTTTACATTCCCACCTGCAGTGACTGAGGGTTTCTTTTTCTCCACAACCTCTCTAACCGTTGTTATTACCTGTTTTCTTAATAATAGCCATTCTGACAGGTATGACGTGGTATCTCATTATAGTTGTGAAGTTGAACATTTTATATATATATATATATATATATATATATATATATATATATATATATATGCCATTTGTATGTCTTCTTGGGAGAGGTGTTTGTTCAGATCCTCTGCCTATTTTTTCATTGAATTGTTTGTTTGGTGTTAAGTTGTATGAGTTTTTTTAATATTTTGTGTATTAACCCTTTGTCAGAACTGTTGTTTGCAAATATCATCTCACAAGTGGTTGGTTTTCTTTTTGTTTGATTGGCAGTTTCTTTTGCTTTGCAGAAGCTTTTTGGTTTGATATAGTCCCATTTATTTATTTTTGCCTTTACTTCCCTTGCCTTTGGGGTCAAATTCATAAAATCTTTGAGTTTAGTACCTATGTTTTCTTCTATGTAATTTATTGTTTCAGATTTTATATTTAGGTCTTTTATCCATTTTGAATTAATGTTTGTACATGAGGGCAAACTGTAGTCTAGTTTTATTCTTTTGTGTGTAGCTTTCCAATTTTCCCAGCACTATTTTATGAAGAGGCTTTCTTTTTTCCATCATGTGTTTTTAGGTCCTTTGTCAAAAATTATTTGCTCATATACTGGTGTATCAGTTCTGTTCTATGTGTTTGTTCTTCTGCCAGTACTATGCTGTTTTGATTATCATAGCCTGTAGTGTAATTTGAAGTCAGGCAGTATGATACCTCCAGCTTCGTTCTTTTCTCAGGATTGCTTTGGCCATTCAGTGTCTTTTTTAGTTCCAAACAAATCTAATAATTTTTTGTTCTGTTTCTTTAAAAAAGTGATATTGGCATTTTAATGGGAATTGCATTAAAATTGTATATTCCTTTGAGTAATATGGCCATTTTAACTACATTGATTCTTCCAATCTATGGCCACAGACTACCTTTCCATTTCATTGTGTCTTTTCTGTCTCTTAAAATAATGCTTTGTAGTTTGCAGTATGTAGGCCTTTTACATCCTTTGTTAAATTTATTCCTATGAATTTTATTTTTTTAGTTGCATTGCAAAAGGAATTGTGTGTGTGTTTTCCACTTGTTTTCTGAAATTTCATTGTTAGTGTATAGGAAAACAGTTGATTTTTGTACACTGAATTTTGTATCCTGAAACTTTACTATATTTGTTTATTACTAACATTTTTGGTGGTGTCTTTAGGGTTTTCTAGATACAAAATTGTGTCATCTGCAAAAAGTGACACTTTTACTTCTTTATTTCCAGTTTTGATGCCTTTTATTTCTTTTTCTTGCCTGATAGATCTAGCTAGGACTTGCAGAACTATATTTTAATAAGAGGATGATAGCAGACATCCTGATTTTAGAGGAAAAGCTTTCAGTTTTTCACCATTGGATATGATATTGGCTGAGGGTTTGCCATAGATGGCCTTTATTATATTGAGGTACTTTCCTTCAATACTCATTTTGTTGAGTATTGAAATGGATGCTGTATCTTATCAAATTTTTTGCATTATATGATTTTATGCTTTCTTTTGTTAATGTAGTAAATTACATTAATGATATGCATATCTTGAACTACTTTTTTGCCCCACTTAATCATGATGTATTATTTTTTAATGTATTTTTGTGTTCTATTTGTTAGTATATTTTAGGAGTGTTTGCATATGTATTTGACCACTTTGCCCTACTTTAGTTTAGGCTTTAAGTATTTTTTTATCCAAATTATTTATAATAATAGTTTCTTAGCTAGACTCCCTATCCCTAGTTGTAGCCATCTCAAATCCATTCTCCGTTTAACATGTTTTGTCAGATGAACCTTCATTTATTGCCCTATGCTATTTCCTCTGCCAGAATGTCATCCTTTTAATTTACTGCCTGGAACACTCATCCTTCAATATTCAGTTTTCTATCACTTCCTTTATAAAATCCTCTCCAAGCACCCCTCAGCCATCCAACGACTCCCACCTAATATCATCAGGCAAAATTCATCACTTCCCATAACTTTGCCTATAATAACTTTATAATAATGTTTACTTTAATATATTTAGTGTTCACCATTGTAGAAAAAATGATCTTTGTCAATATTTACTAGAACAGAAAAGACCAGAAGGATTACAGTGAAACTGCTAGAAGAAAATTTGTTTTGGGTGAGACTTATATCCAGACTTCTTAAAGCCAAGAGAGACAGTTGGCTGTTCTATATGCTCATTCTAAAAAGCTGTGTGTAAAAATACAGACAAGAGTGATGGCAAAGCCATAATTGGCCATCATAGTTTGAATTTTGAAGTTTGCACATATGCTCCCTCTCACTTCGCTCTGTACTAATCACTTTTTACTAATCACTTCTCTCCTACATCCTGTTTGGTAAGTGATCTATAATAATTATATTTCCTTGTGCCGGACTCCCTTTTGATTGCCCTGATTCTGTTACTTGCTGACTCTGCTCCTATTTTACTGGTAAGGGTGATATGTTACAATGATTTTCTCTGTAGTTATGACCATCTGCTATAGAAAGCTTTCCAAAGTAGCCTTTCTCTCTTGCCACTGTTTACACCTAAAACAGGATTCAGTTCCTTTATCAGGAAGTTGAATCTTAAAATCATAAACATTTGCCTCACAGATTGCAAACAAGAAGGCTTCAATTGCTCTTTCTGTGAGAATAAATATTGTTAGCCTATGTATGTAGTCATTTCTTTTCCTAGCCCAGAAAAGGGAGATGAGCCTGCTGTCTTTCCTGTGGTATTTTTTTCTGAATAAAAGATAGGAAGAAAAATCTGAAGGGAAGAGGAAAGTAGGAAAGGAATTAGAAAAGATTCTATCCATAATTCTTTATGCATAAATCTCACCTGAAAAGGCCTGGGTTTGTTGCTAATTTCTGTTTACACACTTGGAAAGTGCAATGTGGTAGGTCAGCATTCCTTCTTAGGAGAACTAGGATGATGACAAGTTGCTGAAGGTCAGTCATTCGTATATAGGCTCCCAGCTTTGAACATAGTAAATCTATCCAAAAAGCTATGAACTTAGTTTGTAAAAATGGTGACTGTAGCACACTTCCACAGTGGGAATCGGTTGAAAACAAAAATTTGTTCTCAAGCTCTTTATTCCTTTGATTATTTGCTGTTTTGGTTTCTTAAGCCTGCCATAACAAATTACCAAAGCTGAGTAGCTTAAAACAACATAAATTTTATTTTTTTCCATAGTACTGGAGACCTGAGATTTGAAATCAAGATGTCAGCAGGGTCATGCTCCCTCCTGAAGCTCTAGGATAGAATCTTTCGTGGCCTTTCCCTTTTTCTGGTGGTTTACAATGTTTCTTGTGCTCCTTGTGGTTATATCACTCCAGTTCTCCTCTGCCTTTACATGGTCCTCTCCTTTTTGTTTCTCTCTCAGTCTCTTTTTCTAGCTCTTGCTCTCTCTCACTCTTGTTCTCTCACTGTAGCCTATATAATAAAAGCCTAATATGCTAAGTGTCCAGTTGTCTGATCATCTGTTCAACCAATTAAAGCTAATGATATGCTAAGGCTGCTCAACAGGTTGCTTTGACATGACTGACCACCAGGAGCAAATGCTCTGACTAGTAGGTTAGCTTGTTGCTGGGGTCCGGCCTATCAGGACTGAGCAAGACAGGCCAGACACACCCTGGAGCCCTCCTGCAGTCCCTCCCTGGCTGGCCAACCTCCCTCATCCCTCCCCAGCCCTAATCATGCATCAGTGGGGTCCCTCAGCCTGGCTTGTGCCCTCTTGCAATCCAGGACCCCTCAGGGAATGTCAGAGAGCCGGTTTCAGTCCAATTCTGCAGGCCAGGCTGAGGGATTCCACTGGTGCAAATTCATACACCAGGCCTCTAGTTTTTTTATAAAGACACTTACCAATGGATTTAGGCCCACATAGATAATCCAGAATAATCTTCTTTTCATATCCTACTTTAACAGTATCTGCAAAGACCCTTTTTTTTTTAAATATATTTTTATTGATTTTTTACAGAGAGGAAGGGAGAGGGATAGAGAGTTAGAAACATCGATGAGAGACATCCATCAGCCGCTTCCTGCACGCCCCCTACTGGAGACGTGCCCACAACCAGGATACATGCCCTTGACCGGAATCGAACCCGGTACCTTCCAGTCCGCAGGCTGACGCTCTATCCACTGAACCAAACTGGTTTTGGCAAGACCCTTTTTCTAAATGTGATTACATTCACAAGTTCTGGGGATTAGGACATAAACTTCTTTGGGTGGGACACCATTCAACCCGTTACACTCATTTCCATGAAAAAAAAACAAAACAAAGCAAAACTCTACACTCTTCCTCAGTCACCATCATACCCAGTAGCCATTATGTTCTACTACAGGCCCAGCACATAATTAAAATCATGTGAGGAGGCACCCTGTGTGTGTGAGGGGGGGGGGGGGACCCATGCCTGGCTCACAGCATCCCTTGGCTCCCTTGCCTGAATCCACTCTGAGGCCGCCCAAGCTGCTGCACTGGCTCGGGCAGGCCCCCTGTCTCTATCTCCATCTCCGCTCTGGGCATCACTTGCACACGCAACCTCCTACTGTCCAGTCATGACCTGTTATGGCATCCCAGACTAATCTGCATATTGCATCTTTTTAGATAGATAGAAATATAGATAGATAATATTAACAAGAGAGAATCATAATCTTTCTCATATTTAAATTAAATTTGAAAACATTTTTGCTACCATTTGAAATGAAACTAACATATTCTCTTAAGTCCCATGTCTCTGTTTAATCTAATAATATAACCTTTTCTATTCCTAGGGTCATATGGGTATACCAGGACCAAGAGGTGCCACTGGACAACAAGGGCCTCCAGTATGTTTTGAAAGCATTCTTTGTAAATCTGGCATCTAAAAAAATAATAATGTTAACATATCTTATTTAGTCTCTCCTTCATATGTGGTTTCTATTTTGGTTCCTGTTCAAGGGTGAGCCGGGTGACCATGGTGAACAAGGACTAAAAGGAGAGAGAGGATCTGAAGTAAGTTAAAATTTTCTAAGGCAATCTGAAACATATTGTTGGCTTGAGAAAGCCAAGGGGCAGAAGAGGCTATTCATTGTAATTTAAATGATTCTTCTTCCTTCCAGAGCCAGGATCACTGTCAGGTTCTAAACAGAGTATTGATCAGTAATTGAATTGAAACATGACTTATTGATTAATTTATGTGTTTTGACTGCCATCCAAATTTCCCTTTACCAAATTTCCCTACTCTGGCTTTGTGAAAATTGCCTAAGAGCGTCCTAAACTTACTATCTGTCCTTGGGATTTCAAGCAGAATATAAGCTGTAAAGCCAGCATTGCAAAAGTGAAGACACATCAGTCACATGTATTTGGTTTAGTAAGTTAGGGGTATCCTTGTGTATCCTTGTGATACAGACTCACAATTGGTTTAAAATATTTTTTTCCATAAGAGAAATCAATTATTTGTTGTCCAGCAAAGTAAAAATCTGTTGGCTCATTGAACTGAGACATCTCTTTTCCTGCGCACTGATAGATGTTGCCTCAACCATATGTAATAACTGGCTGTGTAATTTGTACCATCAGGTCATTGTTGCCCTGCTTTTCATGGCATTCTGATTTTAAATTAAATGTACTTTATTTTAATAATAAATTAGGGGAGAATAGATTTTTTAAAGTAACAAATTTGAGACCTTGTTTCTCCTAATATTTTAAGCAGCCTTCATCCATACTTGTGTTTCTCACTTGTGGTAGTAAGTAATTAAATGGGTTGAATCTAATATTACATAAGTGTTCTCTCACCTAGAAGCAATTTTGAATAGTGTTGGCATCTATTTAGTAACTCCCAGTCAGATTCCTTAATAAATAATAAATAATAAAAAGTATCCCATTGAAAGCAACTCTTAACAAAAAAGAAGACATTTGTTTCAATCACTGAAAATTTTTAATACCCCAAATGGGAAAAGTACCCAGCCTGTGTGGCTCAGTGGTTGAACATTGACCCATGAACTAGAAGGTCAGAGTTCAAGTCCTGGTCAGGTCTCATGCTTGGTTGCTGGCTCCATCCCCAGTAGGGAGAATGCACAAGGCAGCTGATCAATGATTCTCTCTCATCATAACTGATGCTGCTCTCTCTCTCTCTCTTTCTCTCTCTCTTTTGTTTTCTCTTTCTCTCTTACTTTCCTTCTCCCTTCTTCTCTCTGAAATCAATCAAAACATATTTTTTAAAAAGGGAAAGTTGTGGAAAAATCTTTGAACCTAGAACTCTGCTATTGCTTTTACTTGATTTCCTATATTTTCATTAAGTGCCTACGAATGCAACTGCTTTCCCAAGATTTGATTCTGAAATTGCTATTCTTTTACAATTAGTACTTTTATATTCTCAATGTTTTCTTTTTAACATATCTCAGGAAGAAGAAATTTTTTTATGTTTTTTTAGTATCTGTTAAAATTATGCCAATGAAAATCAGGTATTCTTACTAGACAACTGCACCTCCCGCCTACGTGGTCAGCTCTCCTTGGGTATCAGAGCTGAAAGGTGCTAAGGAGCCATGGTTTAAATTCTATGCAACCCAGGGTAACTAGTTATTTCCTATTTTGAGTAATGTTTGTATGCAGTGCAAGGTTGCATTAAAAGGCCTCTTAGAATTTAAAATAGTAATAGTTGTTACAAGAATAATCATTGACTCTATTATTTGTTTAAGGACACCTTCATTGGCCAAGTGGATCCTGTCCATTGCTGTCATCTTTTTGAAAACTTTTAAATTTATGAGGTTTGGGGTGGGTTTTTTTATATTAGGAAATGGCCTCTTTAATTCATGTGAACAAGCTGCTCATTTTCCAGATGAAGAAATTTAAGTCCCAGAGAGATTATGAGTTGCCTAATATCCCAGAACTAGTTACCAACAGAACCAACACTAGAAACTTTATTTCCCGACTTACGTTATTATATAAAAGCCTCTATTACTTTAAAACCATTTATAAATTAAGTAAAATATGACACAATTTTCTTAACTAACTAATTCACTCATTTGGACTCTCAGACATGAGACTGTGAACCACTATAAAGGAAAAATTAGAGCAACTCACAATCAACTGCAGAACCCACTACATATTTTAAAACACTTGTAATGCAAATGTAGTGAACTGTCTTATAATGGCTTTCAAAGACTTAAATTCGAGCCAAAATCTTATTTTTCTCATAAAACAAATTCCAGATTTAGTGGATTGAAATTTCTTGGTTAAAAAAAGACAGAGATATTTTAATTCTTGCCTAACTCACTAAATTTATGTTGGCATTTTAAAGCTACCCTCTAACTAGTTAGAACTAGAAAAATATCAAGATAACTACTCAGCTTCATTTAAATAAAAACAAGCGAGGGTTTGGACTCTATGACACATTTAAAAATGTTTATTTTCCAAAAAATCAAACTACCTTCTCTAGTGGTCTATGAATTGGTGCAATCCCAATGAATCTAATTTCAAAAATATGATTGAGTTTTTCAAAGCTAGCCAAAAAAAAAGATAGCAACATTTTTCATGCACTCTTAAGACTACATATAAAATTAATTTCCCTTTTCTATTATAAGAACAGAAAAGTCTATTGATTTATGATGTTCTTATATTTAAAAAGAATAATACAAGTAAGTTAAGTGTGAAAGTAACATAGAATACTTGTAGCTTTATTATATTTGATTCCTGGGAACTTTTATTTTTCTTTCTAATGATACCAACTCAATTCATCATCTACTAACACCTTATATGACAACATGTTTTGTGTGTTTTTAGCCCAATCTGTAATTTCTTACTGAACAGACCACCTCTGTGTAGAATTAATACTTAGTATTGGTTGGCTCTTAATTTAGTCGTAAGACTATCTAGCAATTTCAACTTTGAGATTTTTTTAAATGCATAATTTTTTAAAAAGTGCCAATGTTCTATACTTTATTGATTTTAGTGTATTTAAACCATTTTAAGATTGTGGTTTTTCTAGCTGACCTCTTCCTTTAGTTATGGTGACAATGATTATAATAAAGAAATCTTTCCTAGCTGAAACTGGTTTGGCTCAGTGGATAGAGCGTCAGCCTGCGGGACTGAAAGGTCCCAGGTTCGATTCTGGTCAAGGGCATGTATGTTGGTTCCGGGCACATCCCCAGTGAGGGCATGCAGGAGGCGGCTGATCGACGTCTCTCTCTCATTGATGTTTCTGACTCTCTATCCCTCTCCCTTCTCTTTGTAAAAAAATCGATTAAATATATTTTTAAAAAAGAAATATTTCTTAAATTGAACATATAAAAAAAGTAGACGCTATAGTCCTGTTATTTGTTAAACACTTGTGTTCAATGGAGATATTTTGCCACAATTGTCCTATTTCAAGTAGGAAAATATATTTTAAAAATAATATTTTTAGTCTTACTTTAATGTTATTCCTGTTGCTCATCCAAGTCTCAATAACTAGTTTTCATGATGACAAACCCATATATGTAGATTTTAGTACACAATATTTAACTCTCCTGAAATAATTCCCAACGTAATGGTCATCCCAAAATGTAATCAGTTTGTGATGATATGTGAATTCTTTCATTTATTTTATTTGAGTGTTTGGAAAAAAATCACCCACAAACATGTGTAGCATATCTGAACCTTATGCCACAAATTTAGATATACTAACAGTATTAACTTTATGTTCATTATATTAGAACTTGTCAGTTGTACTGAGTGCCTATCCTGCCAAGAGTTAAAAACCTAATTGGTGGAAACCTAATGAATTGATAGCCTTTAACACCATCCACTCAAATTTCCTGCATTTGATTTACAGTTTTCCCCACTCGCTCTCTTGTCAAGTTTGCAGATACATTCTGGGTGGCCATGGTGAGGAAGAGGAATAGAAGGTGGCCTTGATCTTCAGTCATCATCTGTTTACACTTGAATCTCCTGAAACTCACATCATCCTTTTGGCTCCCAATTGCCATAGTCCTACCATATTGACATGTACCTCAGCCCTGTTGGCAGATGTTCTTTAAGACATGTTAGCATGTATAGCTTTTTTCTTGTCTCAGGTACAAAGTTTCCTAGATGGGCTTCTAACAAGCATATAAATGTGTTCTTGGCCACACAGAAATAACATTCTGCTGCTCCCAGTACCAAGCTGGGTGCTTTCAGGACTCAGAAAGCCCTTTGGCCTGGACTTCTCATGCAGAAGTGTCTATCCTATTGCTTATATGGACTCTATACGAGGACATTCATTTCTCTGGCCGCCATCTGTGCCCAAATTTCCAAACTTATCAGGGATATTATTGTTTTTATCCACTATGGAACTTAAAGGGCAGAGTGAGATGAAGGGTTCTTCTTAGACAAATACCTGTCAATATTTAATAGTCTTGCTTCTCGTATCTTTTTCCAACTTGAAGATCTCATATCTCCTGTTACATTGATATAATTCTTCTAAATCTATTCTTTATGGCATCAATTTTATGACTTGAATCCTTTATAACTTTGGATTTTAATACTCAAAGATAGATTTTTAATATTTAAATATCAGGCTCTTGTATTTTAAAAATGTATTCCTTAAAGAGAACAATTCAACAAGAGGATATAACTCTGGTAAACATATATGCACCCAATGCAGGAGCACCCAAATACATAAAAAACTTCTGGAAGGTCTCAAGAGAGAGATCAATAGCAATACAATCATAGTAGGGGACTTTAATATCCCACTGACACCACTGGACAAATTCTCTAAACAAAAAATCAGCAAAGAAACAGCAATCCTAATTGACTCTCTAGATCAGATGGACTTAATTGATATCTTCAGAACATTTCACCCAAAGCTACAGACATACATTCTTCTCAAGTGCACACAGGACATTTTCAAAGATAGAGCACATATTAGGACACAGGCAAAGTCTCTTCAAATTCAGAAAGATAGAAATTATAGCAAGCATCTTCTCAGATCATAATGGCATAAAACTAGAAATTAACTACAATAAAAACAATGAAAACATTCAAACACTTGGAGACTAAATAGCATGCTGTTCAACAACGATTGGGTTACCAAAGAGATCAAAGAAGAAATGAAAAGCATCCTAGAAACAAATGACAATGAAAGCACAACAATACAAAATCTATGGGATACAATGAAAGCAGTTTTCACAGGGAAGTTCATAGCTGTACAGGCCTACATTAAAAAATAAGTAATAAATTATCAATCTTGAAACTTAAAGAATTAAATAGAGAGCAACAAGAAAAGCCCACAGTAACCAGAAGAAAGGAGATAATAAAGAACAGCAGAAATAAATGACATAGAGACTAAAAAAAAACAATACAAAAGATTAATGAAATCAAGAGCTGGTTTTTTGAAAGGATAAACAAGATTAATAAGCAAGATTGATTTCTAGCCAGGCTCACCAAAAAACAAAGAGGACCCAAATAAACAAAATCAGAAATGAAAGAGGCAAAGTAACAAATGACCCCACAGATATACAAAGGATTGTTAAAAAAACACTACGAACAACTCTACTCCAACAAACCTTGATGAAATGGACACATTTATAGAAAAATACAACCTTCTAAAACTCAATCAGAAAGATTTTAAAAAACCTGAATAGTCAGATAATTACTAATGAAATTGAAATAGTAATCAGAAAACTTCCAGCAAACAAAAGCCCTGGACCAGATGGCTTCACAAGGAAGTTTTATCAAACATTCAAAGAACTAAAACCAATCCTTCTCAGACTATTCCAAAAAATTCAAGAGGAAGTCACAATCCCAAACTCATTCTATGAAGCCAGCATTACCCTAATCCCAAAACCAGATTAAACACACACACACACACACACACACACACACACACACACACACACACAAAGAAAGAGAATTACAGTCAATATCCCTGATGAACATAGATGCTAAAATCCTCAACAAAATTCCAGCAAATTTGATCCAGCATTACATTAGAAAGATTATACACCATGACCAAGTGGAATTTATTCCAGGAATGCATCAATAAACATGATACACCACATAAACAAACTGAGAGACAAAAATCACATAATCATATCAATTGTTGCAGAAAAGGCATTTGACAAAATCTAATACCCTTTTCTGATAAAAATGCTCAGCAAAGTGGGAATACAGGGATCATGCTTCAACATAATAAAAGCCTTATATAACAAACCTACAGCCAACATCATACTCAATGGGCAAAAACTAAAACCATTTCCCCTTAGAACAGGAACAAGACAGGAATGCCTGCTTTCACCACTATTGTTCAATATAGTACTGGAAGCGATAGGCACAGCAATCAGACAAGAAAAAGAAAGAAAGGGCTTCCAAATTTGGAAAGTGTCCTTATTCGCAGATGATATGATACTGTACATAGAAAACCCTAAAGACTCCATCAAAAAATTATTGGATTTAATAAATGAATTTGGCAATGTAGCAGGATACAAAATTAATGCCAAGAAATCTATGGCATTTTTATAAACCAATAATGAACTTACAGAAAGAGATACTAAAAAACAATCCCATTTACCATTATACCAAAAAAAAATACTAAGATACCTAGGAATAAACTTAACTAAGAAGGTAAAAGACCTCTTCTCAGAAAATTACAGGACGTTGGAAAAAAAATATAAAGGAAGATAATAGATGGAAGAGCATACTGTGTTCATGGATTGGGAGAATCAACATCATCAAAATGTCCATATAACCCAAAGCAATCTATAGATTCAATGCACTTTCCATTAAAATACCAACAGCATATTTCACAGACCTAGAAAGAACTCTCCAAAAATTCATCTGAAATTTAAAAAGACCCAGAATAGCTGCAGTGATTCTGAGAAAGAAGAGCAACATAGGAGGGATCTCAATACCAGATATCAAGCTGTATTACAAATCCATTGTTCTCAAAACAGCCTCGTACTGGCATAAGAACAGACACATAGACCAATGGAATAAAATAGAGAACCCAGAAATTAACCCAAACCACTATGCTCAATTAATATTTGACAAAGGAGCCAAGAGCATACAATGGAGTCAAGACAGTCTCTTCAATAAATGAAGTTGAGAAAATTGGACAGATACATGAAAAAAAAATGAAACTACACCACCCACTTACACCATGCACAAAAATAAACTCAAAATGGATAGAGGACATAAATGTAAGATGGGAAACCATAAAAATCTTAGAGGAATGCACAGGCAGCAAAATCTCAGACATATGCTGTAACAATATCTTCACTGATATAGCTCCTAGGGCAATGGAAGCTAAAGAGAAAATAAACAAATGTGACTACATCAAAATAAAAAACTCCTGCAGAGCAAAAGAAATCATCAACAAAAACAACAAGGAATCCCACTACTTGGGAAAATATATTTGCCAATGTTATCTCCAATAAGGGTTTAATCTCCAACTTTACAGGAAACTCATACAACTTAACAAAAGGAAGATAAACAACCCAATCAAAAAATGGGCTACAGAACTAAATAGATACTTTCTGAAAGAGGACATACAGAAGGCCAAGAGACATATGAAAACTGCTTAAAGTGACTAATAACATGAAATATGCAAATCAAAACGACAATGAGATACCATCTCACACCTATCAGAATGACTATAATTAACAAATCAACAAATAACAAGTGCTAATGAGGATACAGAGAAAAAGGAATTCTCATGAACTGCTGGTGGGAATGCAGACTGGTGAAGCCACTGTGGAAAATAGTATGAAGTTTCCTCAAAAAAACTAAAAATGGAACTCCCATTTGACCTAGTGATCCCACTTCTAGAAATATATCCCAAGAAACTGGAAACACCAATCAGAAAATATATGCACTCCAATGTTCATAGCAGCACAAATCACCATAGCTAAGATTTGGAAATAGCCTAAGTGTCCATCAGCAGATGAGTGGATTAGAAAATTATGATACATCTACACAATGGAATACTACACTGCTATAAAAGGGAAGGAATTCCTACCATTTGCAACTGCATGAATGGAGCTGGAGAGCATTATGCTACGTGAAATAAGTCAGTTTGAGAAAGATAAGTATTACATGATCTCACTCATTTGCAGATTATAATGAACAACATAAACTGATGAACAAAAGCACTAGTTTTTGTTGTGACAGAAATAGAGAAGCATTGATCAGATGCTCAAACCTCAGAGGGAAGGTAGGGGAGGGTGGGAGTAAGGAGGTCAATCAAAGGATTTGTATGCATGCATATAAGCATGACCAATGGACAGAGATGCCAGTGGGGGTGAGGACATGAATAGGAGAGGGGTGGGGAGGTGGCAATGGGGGGATAAGGACACATATGTAACACCTTAATCAATAAAAATAACAAAGATTAAAGGGAAAAAATGGATTCTCTAGCTATAATCTGCCATGACTTTCAGAGGACTATTTTGAAATTCATAATCTAGGGGAAAATCTATTTTGAAAATCATAAATCTATAACAAGTCTATTTCTTTGCATAAAAAAGAAATATATTAACAAGTATAAAGGAAAAAACACACTAGCTAATATATTTTAATATAAGCATGACTTATATACTATTTTTTTTTAATTTTTATTGTTGAAAGTGTAATATATGTTCTTTTTTCCTCCATTGACCCCCTAGCAACGCCCCCTACCTCAGGACTTCACCACACTATTGTATGTGTCCATGGGTTATGTATACATGCATATAAGTTCTTTGATTGATCTCTTCTCTCCCACCCACCCACACTGACTTTCCACATATGATACTTGTCTTTCTTTGGCTTATTTCACTTAACATAATACCCTCCAGGTCCCAAATCAGTGCTATTTAAGATAACTGAAATCAGAATTTTTTCAATATTTAAAGTCTTTATTGTGTTCTGAAACATATGTGTTGTCTTATATCTATCATAGATATCATATGTTCCAGAAACTTCAACTAAACCTGGGTCACCAACTATCACATTTTTTTGTTTTCTTACACTTACAAAAACTTCACATTAGTGACTTTTTAAAACAAGTAAAATAGTTTCAATGTTTGAAGTAGAACACTTGATGCATATATTTCCCCATTATCAAATTCTAAAACTTAGATTTTTACCTCATAAAAAATGTTCTTTTTCTCTGTGACTAGCTATACTACTTCTTAAAATGTTCAAGCTCATTTTCAGAAAATGTAATATTTTTAAATTTCTTATTGTTATCAAATTGAATCTTTGGCATAATTTAGCTTCAGATTTGAATAACTTTCCATTTTAGTGGAATTATCCTGTTTGTGAGAAGTTTTGATAACTTCTGAGAAATATTTGTGGTAATTATCATAAGCTCTTTTTTCAATTTATGAACTAGGTCACTCTATTCCACATTTTTCTTTTTAAAATAATTTTAGGATATCATCAGAATAATGTCATAATTTGCAAGGGTAATGTTTCTAACTATACTGGCAGACCATTTACTGCTGAATCAATTAGGATTTAAAACATCTCACACATGGAAAAACAGAGTTCCGTGAAAATAAATATCAGTTTCTTTAATTCACAAGTATGTTCTCTATGCTTCTAGATAGGACATTTTAGGCTGATTGGGTCATGTCTGTTACTACACTGTCAAGGCTTGGTGATCAGACTTTACTTTGCATTCCCAGCACATAACAGAGTCTCTGGTGCAAAATGCTCAATACATGTTTACTGAATTAACTACTTAGCCACTTTCAATAAAGAGACAGAAGGCCCAGCCTGAAAGTTATTTGTTCACTAGTCCATTCAGTTCCTTCTTAGATTTAAGATTTAAATTTTTAAACTATGAATTTGTAACTAAATGAAAATTGATAGATGATCTGGTCAAATTCTCCCATTTACGGTTGAAGAAAATGACTCCCAGGTCATTTAAATGGCAGTCCAACTGATATATAGCTAGCTAGTGGCAGTATTTGCCATGGGGCAGCATCCAGCTCTCAGGGTTCTTTTCTATGCTTCCAAGTTTAATTACATTTATTGCAATCACTTAACAACTGTGATTTACATTTTTAGGGCCCTATGGGGAAAAAAGGAGCTCCTGGTGCTTCTGGAAAACCTGGAATTCCTGTAAGTAGCCAGCCGTTGGCATCTTTCTTGCTTTTCTTAATAGAATTGGCAACTTTAGCAAGCAGGAAAGTCTGGGGCCAATTATGAAAAGTGTTGGATAAATCAGATTTTCTTCAAGAAAAATTTTAGGACCCTGCAGGAACACAGAGGAAACAAAATATGACCATTCGCTCAAAACCAAGCTTGCTGTTCAAATGTAAGTTTCTGTAACTGAAGGATGCTATTTTCCGTGCTACAGAGCCCTCTCTGTGGACTCATCCTACTCTCTGATGGTGAACTACTAAAAACAGGGAAATTGGAATCATGATTAAGTGATTGGTGACAAAGGTCAGAGATCGTCAAGTGTAAATAGAAAGACATGAGCTGGATTCTAATTAAAGCACTCAATCTTTCGTGTTCCTGGTAAAAGAACAAAAAGTCTTGTGGGAGTCAGGGGGACAAAGTCCTTCATCATAGAACAAAAATTAATTTTATCTTGGCCACCAGTTTCTTCCTCTGACCAGGCAAATATGTGTTGACTGACTTATTAGCAAAGATTTTCTGCTCCTCTTCCCCAGCCACCTGCTTTGGGTGTGGCCCATGTTGGTTTAAAAAATTAGAAAATAATCATAAATTGTAACATGTTCAGGTAAGAGATTTGTACAGATAAAATTCAATTGCCCAAGAGTAAAAACAAATTGTTCAGATTCAGTCATATAATTACCTAATTCAAAGGAGCAACAAAAAGAGCCATAATGTGTTCCTTTTGAAAATAATACAATAGAAGGCTTTGTAGATGGTAAATGGCAGCCTATATCTTAAGCGGACAGGTGCACATAGCTGATCTTTTCTTTTTACACATCTGGGTAAAGCCTGAGTTGCATAATGAGAAATACCAGAGAATTACACTAAAACTAAACAGTAAATTGCTGATTAGTTTGACATTTTTGTTTAGGCAACTTAAAGACAGTGGCCTGATCTTTTGAAAACAAATAGTAAACCATAAAGGCATCCAAGAAATATGAAAATTTATCCTGGACAAGGTATTAAAAATGTAAACACGCCCCTCACCCATAAATATAATTTGTTATTAAATCACCAGTACAGAACCTCTCTATAAACCAAGTCATTTTTAATTACCAAGGGGTTTCAAGGCCTACCTGGGCCAAAGGGCCTGCAAGGATACCAAGGAACAGATGGCATTTCCGGAAACCCTGGAAAAGTGGGACTACCAGGAAAACAGGGACTTCCTGTAAGTAGATTAAATATTTCTTTGCTTTTCATTCTTTATGTATAGTGTCTCCTTGCTAGACCATAGATATTTTGGCTATATTTCTTAGCTTTGACTTTGACTCAAATTAAGCGAATCATTTCTTTAATATTTATTTTAGAATTGTGTTTATGATTTCCAGATAGTGTCAATGGGTACATTCGCTTGGATATTTTATATTGAATAATACATATTTTTTATATTTATATGGCTGTTTATTTTATTTTATTTTTTAATTAAATCTTTATTATTCAGATTATTACACTTGTTTCTCTTTTTGCCCTCCATAGCTCCCCTCCACCCAGCTCCCACTCTTCCCTCTACCCTTACCTCCCTCCCATTGACCTCATCCATAGGTGTATGGTTTTTGTTCAGTCTCTCCCTGTACACCCCTCACCATTTTCCCCTGAGAATTATCGGTCCACTCCCTTTCTGTGCTCCTGATTCTATTATATTCACCAGTTTATTCTGTTGATCAAATTTTTAATTCACTTAATTTTTAGATTCACTTGTTAATAGATATGTATTAGTTGTTCATAATTTTTTGGCTTTTACCTTTTTCTTCTTCCTCTTCTAAAAGAATACCTTTCAGCATTTCATATAATACTGGTTTGGATTGATGAACACCTTTAGCTTTTTCTTATCTGTGAAGCTCTTTATCTGCCCTTCAATTCTGAATGATAGCTTTTCTGGATAGAGTATTCTTGGTTGTAGGTTCTTGTATTTCTTGCCACTCCCGTCTGGCCTGCATCATCTCTGTTGAGAAATCGGCTAACAGTCATATGGGTGCTCCCTTGTAGATAATGAACGGTTTTTCTCTTGCTGCTTTTAATATTCTCTCTTTGTCTTTTGCTCTTGGTATTTTAATTATGATGTGTCTTGGTGTAGTCCTCTTTGGATTCCTTTTATATGGGGTTCTGTATGCTTCCTGGACTTGTACGTCTATTTATTTTACCAGGTGTGGGAAGTTTTCAGTATCTTGCTCTCTCTTCTTCTGGCACCCCCACAATTCTGATGTTGGTATGCTTGAAGCTGTTCCAGAGGCTCCTTACATTATCTTCACATTTTTGGATTCTTTTTTCGTCTTGCTTTTCCAGTTGAGTGTTTTCTGCTTCTTTATATTTCAAATTTTTGACTTGATTCTTGCATTTCTCTAGTCTGCTATTAGGTCTCTGTATAATATTTTTTTATTTCAGTCAGTGTATGTTTAATTTCTAGTTGGTCCTTTTTCATCTCTAGTTGGACCTTTTTCATCTCTAGTTGGATCTTTTGCATCTCTAGTTGGTCCTTTTTCATCTCCTCTTGGGTCTCGCTAACTTTATCCAACTTTTCTAGGATATTCTTGAAAAACCTTATAAACATGGTTTTGAACTCCATATCCAGTCATTTGTTTTCCTCCATTTTTTTTTGTTTGTGATCCCTTCCCTTGTCTGGACACTTTCACTATGCTGGGAGAACTTCTGTGTTGGATTCATCCTTATGATACCAGACTTGCGAAACCACAGAAGCCTATCTGATGAGCTTGGGATGGGTGGAGTCTCAGGGCTTAAGGGACCACCTTGCCTTCCAGTCAGCCCCACCCTCCACAGCTCCTGAGTCTCACATGACTGGGTAATTTCTGGAGCGGTCCCTGTGCACGTGCTCGCAGTACCTCTAGATTACTGCCCCTCCAGTTACCCTGCGCTCCAGAATCATATGAGTCTGGGTCCCCAGGGTTTCACCCGAAACCGGGGTTTAGTGGAGTTTGAGGTGGTGCATTTGGGAAGGTTTGTTTCCTGCCCACTTGTGAAAGCCAGTGGCACAATCAGCAGACAGTCCTCTACGCACAGTGCCATGTGCGCCACTAGACTTCTGATCTTTTGCAACTCCCCTAAATTTCCATACACTTCTCCCTTTTCACAGTCCAAACTCCCCCCGTATGAGTTTTGGCTGAATCTGGGGTTTAGTGTCGTAGAATAAGGGGTTCAATGCCATTGAGAGTTTCTGTCTCCCTCCTGCCAGAGAAAGCCAGCCAGGTACTCCAGCATCTACTCTCTCCACGTGCACGTCTCCATACCTCAGCTTTTTGCAGCTCCTCTTGGTCTCTGTGAGGCCCTCTCTTTCCTTCTAGTTGTAGAATATCTACTCAGCCAGCTTCCCTGTGGTTCTGGATGCTGTCCATTCTGTCTTTTAGTTGTAGTTTTGAAATTGTTGTGCGAGGCAGCAGTGTAGGTGTTTACCTATACAGCCATCTTGGATTCCTCCTCTGGAAAAATCACACATATTTTTCATTTATGCCATTTTACACATATAAAATCTTATAAATAAGGACCATAAAGAAGCAGTTTTAGGGGCTATCCAAACTAGTTATGTTTTGAGTTCATCAAAAACCATCTTTGGAATATTTAAGCCTCTACCTCAAGGTGCGTTCTGCCAAAAACAGTACCTCAAGGTGCGTTCTGTCAAAAATTATTTTTCCTTTACTTTTGTCAGTATTTTACTTGACAAAAAATGTGTGAATATTTTCTCTCTATATATCTGGTGATGCAATGACATAAATTCTCTCTTAGTTTTCTATAAAAAAAATTTTACCAGAAATTTAAAAATCCTATTTTATCTTCATTTAGCCATTTCTCTTCTTTCCTTCCCTCATGATAATAAAAATACAGTGGTACCCCGAGATATGAGTTTAATTTATTCTGTAACCTTGAAGCGTGGGAAACTATGAGACGCTCGAGTTGCAGTAAACTGGTGGGTCGTGTGTAGCCGGCCGATCCACGCGATTTACTACTATCTCAAATGTTGCTTGTATTTCAAAGCAAAAATCGCTCACTCCACGGCTTATATCTCAAAAATCTCGTATGTTAGGGCACTTGTATCTCGAAGTACTACTATATTTGTTGTTTTTAATCTAAGGATATGTTTTTATTGATTTGAGATGAGAGAGAGAGAGAGAGGAAAAGAGAGAGAGAAAGGTTGGTTGCCTCCTGTATGTGCCCCCAGGAGACCTGGAACATGCAACCTAAGTATGTGCCCTGACCAGCAATCAAATCCTCAACCTTTTGGTTTCTGGGACAATGCTCCAACCAACTGAGCCACTCAGCCAGGGCCATTAACCACATATTTTCAAGGAAGAAGTAAAATTTACCCATATACATTTCTATTATTTGTACATGTTTATCTGTTTTCTTCTTAAATAATCAATCCTAGTTGTTTATCAAATGTCGCATAATGCTGTGCCTAAACCCAAAACCAAATTAATAGTCTTCATTTACTATAATGAATTATCTCATTGTTTAAAAAAAACAAACAACTATAGAACTATGATGTAACCAACTTAATTTTATTTTAGAAATAAATATCTGCTGAGATTCTATCTGAAAAGGTAAATGTTATTAAAAAGAGTCTTAACATGGTTTCTATTTATTTGGGGACAACATGTCAGAACATCAGAGCATCATCAGGTTAAGTTCTAGAAAACTTTGACAGCCAGACTAATGTTCTTAATTAAAGTAATTCTCTTAAAGACTTCTAGAGGCCTGGTGTATGAAATTCATGCATGGACGGGGGTGGGAGGGAGTGGTTCCTCATTTTGGCCAGTACCCTCTTGTGATCCGGGACTCCTTGGGGGATGTTGGGCCTAAACCAGCAGTCAGACATCCTTCTCACAATCCGGGATGCTGCAGGCATCAGTGACCATACTTTTCATACAAATGAAAGGCATCTTGCTGTTGCATGGGCAGCTACATTTTTTTGCCCTGATTATAAAAAGTAATACACAACATGATCCTTCTGAGGCAGTAGTACCATTTTCCCCATCTTATAAGTGGAAAAACTGAAGCAGAGAGAAGTTAAGTAATTGGCTTTGTCACACAGTTATAAGTGTCAGAATCAGGGCTGACCACAAAATGTGCGAGCCGGAATCTATGCATGTCATTCCTGCATCATCTTGTCTCTTCAGTGTTAGAGTAACCTTGCCAGATTTTAAATTTTAAATCTAAGAGACTATTCCCAATATACAGGGTGGGATCCCCTGGGCCTGGCCAGCGACCGGGGCCAATCTGTGGGGTGACTGGCAGGGTAATTGGGGGGCCCCTGGTGGCACCCAACTTGGTTGGCGGCCTGGTGCTGCCAGCTCCCCAGCCCAGACCAGGGGCAGCTCTTCCATTGACTGTCTGCCCCCTGGTGGTCAGTGTGTGTCATATGAGCAGTGGAACATTCAGTGGATTTGCATATTATGGTGTTATTATAAGCTGTTATTAACATCAGTTGGGTTAAAAAAGGACTTTTATTTGATATCTCAGTCTTAAAAGGAGCTCAAATCTAAAAATAATAAAGTACAAAACAAAATAATTATTATGTAAATTTAGGAAGGTTACTAAGATGCAAGATGAATATACAAAACTGAATTGTATTTCTGTATACTGACAATATATACTAACAATGAAGAATCAGAATTTGACATTTAAAGAGCAGTTCTTAAAATAGCATTAAAATGGCACAATCTGATCCACACACACAATGTACAAACCTGTATACTAAAAACTATATAACATTGCTGACAGAAATTAAAGAAGACCTAAATAAATTATATGTATTCCATGTTAATGGATTAGAAGACTCAATACTATTAAAATGTCAATTGTCCTATATGTTGGCAGTATCTTAAAACATTAAGCATATAGGAGAATCCAAGATGGCAGCATAGGTAAACACCTACACTGCTGCCTCGCACAACAATTTCAAAACTACAACTAAAAGACAGAACCGACATCATCCAGAACCACAGGAAAGCTGCCTGAGTGAAAGTCCTACAACTAGAGGGAAAGAGAGGGGCTCACGGAGACCCAGAGGAGCTGCAAAAAGCTGAGGTACAGAGACGAGCGCATGGAGAGAGCGGATACCAGAGTACCTAGCTGGTTTTCTCTGGCAGGTACTTATCATATGACACCAAACCCCAGATCCAGCTGAAACTCATACAGAGGGAGTGTGGACTGTGAAAAGGGAGAGGTGCACAGAAATTTAGGGGTGTCGCAAAAGATTAGAAGTCTGGTGGCGCGCACAGCACTGCTCAGAGGACAGACTGCTGATTGTGCCGCTGGCTTGCGAGAATGGGTGGGAGACAGACCCTCCCAACTGTGCCACTTCTGAATCCACTAAGCCCCTGTTTCGGGTGAAACCCTGGGGACCTAGACTCGTATGGTCCTGGAGTGCAGGGAAGCTGGAAAGGCAGTGTTCCAGAGGCACTGTGCATGCACAAGGAACGCTCCAGCAATTACCCAGTCACGTGAGACTCAGGAGCCATGGAGGGTGGGGCCAACTGGAAGGCAAGGCGTTCCCTTAAGCCCTGAGACTCCACCCATCCAAAGCTCAACAGAGAAGCTTCTGTGGTTTTGCAAGTCTGGTGTCATAAGGCTGAATCCAACACAGAAGTTCTCCTGACATAGTGAAAATGCCAAGACAAGGGAAGGGATCACAAACAAAAAAAAATGGAGGAAAACAAATGACTGGATATAGAGTTCAAAACCACGCTTATAAGGTTTTTCAAGAATATCCTAGAAAAGTTGGATAAAGTTAGCGAGACCCAAGAGGAAATGAAAAAGAACCAACTGGAGATGCAAAAGATCCAACTAGAGATGGGAAAGGACCAACTAGAAATTAAACATACACTGACTGAAATAAAATATATTATACAGAGACCTAACAGCAGACTAGAGAAATGCGAGAATCAAGTCAAAAATTTGAAATATAAAGAAGCAGAAAACACTCAACTGGAAAAGCAAAAAGAGAAAAGAATCCAAAAATGTGAAGATAATGTAAGGAGCCTCTGGGACAGCTTCAAGCATACCAACATCAGAATTGTGGGGGTGCCAGAAGAAGAGAAAGAGCAAGATACTGAAAACCTATTTAAAGAAATAATGACTGAAAACTTCCCACAACTGGTAAAAGAAATAGATGTACAAGTCCAGGAAGCACACAGAACCCCATATAAAGGAATCCAAAGAGGACTACACCAAGACACATCGTAATTAAAATACCAAGAGCAAAAGACAAAGAGACAATATTAAAAGCAGCAAGAGAAAAACAGTTCATTGCCTACAAGGGAGCACCCATACGACTGTCAGCTGATTTCTCAACAGAAACGATCCAGGCCAGGCGGGAGTGGTAAGAAATATTCAACGTGATGAATAGCAAGAACCTACAACCAAGAATAATCTACCCAGCAAAGCTATCATTCAGAATTGAAAGGCAGACAAAGAGCTTCACAGATAAGAAAAAACTAAAGGAGTTCATCAACTCCAAACCAGTATTACATGAAATGCTGAAAGGTATTCTTTAAGAAGAGGAAGAAGAAAAAAGGTAAAAGACAAAAAATTATGAACAAATACGTATCTATCAACAAGTGAATCTAAAAATTAAGTGAATTAAAAATTTGATCAATTGAATAAACTGGTGAATATAATAGAATCAGGAGCACAGAAAGGGAGTGGACCGATAATTCTCAAGGGGAAGGGGGTGCGGGGTGTACAGGGAGAGACTGGACAAAAACCATACACCTATGGATGAGGTCAATGGGAGGGAGGTAAGGGCAGAGGGAAGAGTGTGAGTTGGGTGGAGGGGAGCTATGGAGGAGAAAAAAAAGAAACAAATGTAATAATCTGAATAATAAAGATTTAATTTTAAAAAAAAAAACACCTTAAGACCCAGCCATTTAACTTCTAGCCAAGAGAAATGAGAGCGTATGTCCACACAAAAACTCAGTAATGAATATTCATAGCAGCTTTCTTTGTAATCACCCCAAACTGGAAGCAACCCAAATGTCCATCAAAAGGTGAATTGCTAAACAAATTTTGTTACATGGGTATAAATAAATGTTAGTCTACAATAAAAAGAATGAGCTATTGATAGATGCTGCCACATGAATTAATCTCAATTTAGATATACTGAGTTTTCTTTAAAGAGCAGACAAAAAGGGGCACATACTATGTGAATCTACTTACACAAATTGTCGGAATTGTAAACTCATCTATAGTGACCAAAAGCAAATTAGTGTTTTCCTGGAGATGGGAGTGCATGTTGGAAGGCATGGGAAGGATGACTTACAAAGGGATAGGGAACACTTTGGGAGGGTGAATATGTTATCTTGCTTGTGATAATGATTTCACAGGTGTGTTTTTTTTTAATTGATTAGAGAGAGGGAGAAACATCGATTTGTTGTCCACTTATTTTTGCATTCATTGGTTGTTGTTTTTTGTATTGCCCTGATTGGAGATCAAACTGGCAACTTAGGCACATCAGAATGATGCTCTAAGCAACTGAATTAGGTCAGGGCCACAGGGAATTATTTCAACTTACTTTATGTTAGTTATACCTTACATAATTTACAGTTGTGTAAAGTGGTGTTATATGTGGGAGGAGGCAAGGAGAGATGACACTGAATAATAAGAGTTAGGAAATTAGGAATAATCATTGTGTTGGGGAGCAGGAAAGAAACATTCTAGGTAGAGAAAACAGCATATACAAAGCTAGGAAGAATATTATGTTTGAAGAACCATAATAAGATCCATTTCGGGGCTAAAGTTTAGTAAGCAAGTTATAGAGAGAGTTTGATTCTGTTCAGGTATACAAGGAACACATCATGATGGATATTGAAGGTCATATTCAGGGTATTGAACAAAGGATATTATTTAAAGACTAAGAACACATTAAGGTTTAAGCTTGGGAGCAACATTATCCACTTTTACATTTTTAAAGGATTCCCTATGGCTCCAGTATGCCAAATGGGTTGGAAGGGAGAAAGGTTAGATGCAGGAGACAATAAGACTATTGCAGTATTCCAGGCTACATATGTTCATGGCTTAGACTACACTTGTGAAGTGGAAATGGAAAGAGGTGGATTGATTTAGGTATTATTTAGGAGATAGCTTTAACAGGACTTGATATTTGATTATAAGAGGTAAGAGGGGGGGAGTGTCAAGGATAACGTCCATATTTTTTACTTTTGCAAGTTTCTAACTCAGTGCACTGTAATACTTGTCACTAAAAAAGTCAAGGCTGAAGGAGACCCAAATCTTATGGGTAAGATTATGATATTCAAGTGTAGTTAAGTTGGGAATTATGTATTCTAGGCTAGAGAGGAGGTCCAATATTAATTTGAGTGTCATCAATATAGACAAATGCTCCAATCAGAGTGCTGTAAGGAAGTATGTGGAACACTCAATTGGAATTTTGAAGAGACCATTTAGAGAAATGTAGACAGGGTTAAGACTGACAGTAAAGAATGTTTGAGGAACTTAGAGACTATCAACAGTAGGAAATGGTTATCACCCTTATACCTGAAAGGTTAAAGGAAATAAATAATGTCAAATCAAGAGTCACATGGAGTTATTGGAAAGGGGTCACCTCACAGGAGCTATAGTTTAAAGTAATCCAGCCATGGGCAGAACAGCAAAACTGGGAGGCAATGGGAGAAATCAATATATTACCTCTCTCTCATCCCACTTTTCTGTATCCTAGTGGTACATCCCATTGGCCAACCCTACCTGGAATTCAGAGGACAAAAGAACCTAGGTGTGGCAGTCCATGAAGGTCAGATTCCCAGAACAAATGGTGAGATAGAGAAGGGGTAGTGAGCAGATTAGGGGAGCAAATGAAAAAAACAAACACAAATATAACATAAACAATGGAAAGAAAATCCAGATTCAAGCTGTGAGGAATTCTATCATTTAGAAGTTAGGAAAAGGAGGAAGAGGAGACTACAAAGGAAACTAAGATGGAGTGATCATAATAGATAGTAGAAAAAGAATATAATGTCATGAAAACTTAAAAAAAAAAAAACACAATAGTCCAAGAAGGAGAAAGTGATCAATTATATTTAATAATCCTGAGAGAATTCGTTGGACATTTTAAAATAAATTTTGGTTTGGGTTTTGTTTTGACTACTCAGCATTTTAAGCCCATTTTTATGTTTAGAAATTTTTATGTTTACACTTTTTTAGTCTTGGTGGGAGATTAGCTTCTACTACAGAAGTCAAAATCTTCTCCCCAGCTAGGGTGACTCAGCAGTTGAGTGTCAACCCATGAACCAAGATGTTACTGGTTTAATCCCAGAAGATGGTCAGGGAACATGCCTGGGTTATGGGCTCCAATCCTAGTGGGAGGCAGCCGATCATTGATGTTTCTATGTATCTTTCCCTTCCCCTCTCTATAAAATGAATAAAAACTTCTTTTTATTCAGACTCACTTTCCAGTCCCTCCTTGAAACAAGGTTGTAGGCTCAGGACCTAAGTATAACCAATCAGTTCTATATACCTAGGCCCTCATTTGGGGGAGTTGGTGATATATAGAAGTATTAACAATGGAGATTCTCCTCTGTGGGCAATGGCAGTAACATCAGTAGCATTCAGGGCCCAGGGCTGACGCACACTGCAGTGTCCAAATTCGGGCTGCCTTATTTTCCTTTAATTCTATCCATTTTTCAAATTTGCTTTTCCAGGTTTACCAGTGATTATATGAGCTACTTGTTATCTTTTCAGTAAATTTATGCTTAAATTATATAGGGCTGGTGCCTGGTATGTGCAAGGAAGAACCTTGAGTAATATCGGAAGCTAGAAAGATGAAATTATAACCATTGTGTTTTAGTATATGGAGGTCATTTATAACTTCAGCAAATAACCATTTGTTTGATGAGTGACGGCAGAAACAGGATTGGGGTGCTTCAGGAGAAACCAAGGAAAGAATCAGGATATTCAGAAAATTCAGTAGAAAAAAAAATGGCTCTGAAGGAGAAAGTAGGGCAATAACTAGAGAAAAAAACTGAAATGCCAAGTTGAACATATTTTTAAATGACAGAATCTCAGCCCTATTTAAATGCTAGAAGTACTTAGTGGAAATGGAGAGACTGAAGACATTATCAAAGGAAAGAAGACTCTGAGTATGGATTGTTAAGATAACAAACCCATATATTTTATCTCCTTTCTTAAGTTATTCTCCTCCTAGTTGGGGATTATTTTTAGAAATCAGATTCTGAAACATACGTCCCTTTACATATAGCTAGTATAAAAAACTTGAATTTTATGATGAAAAAAATTGGAATGAATTACAATAATATTGAATACATCTCATTCCCATGAAATTGAATGAGGTCTGGTATTATAATTAGTAAGCAATGATTTATCAGATCATAAATCATCTTTTTAGCTTTTTGTAAGAATTAGAGAAAGTTTACATGCATACTTAGGGTAACAGGATGTCATTAAGTACTTAAGTGTTTTATATTCATCAAAACAAAAACAAAGTAATTTTTCCTTGAGGAATTTTCCTTTTAATTCTTTGGTTCACTTTGGTATTCATGAATATGGAAATATTTTCTACTTATGTCTCTGCTCCCTGTAGAATATTTGTTGTGAAAGTATAATGAGAATGTCTGTCCAATAAAATTAGGTAGCAATAGCTAAACTGGTCATTAGGGGATATGATTTCTAAGATAATTATTTCTAAACCCTACTATGTTGATAGAGAAACTACTTCAGAGAGTAATAGAGTTTCTAAATATTAGCAAATTCCCTGGAATATTTTCAATAAAGGATAAGAACATCTTTCCATTGGTCTTTTCTTTTTCCCAATCATGGCATTGTGGTGTCTTTTGGCTTACCTTTAAACACGGCTGAATTTTTCCACTGAGAAAAATATTTATTCAGGGATTTCTAGCATTATGCAACTGCCTGATTTTCCTAAACAATGTTCTTTGGTTTTTTCATTTTGTTTTATTTTGTTGAGGGTTTTTTGATGTTTTTAATGTGGCCAAGGAGTTAAAGAATTCCTGGCATACTCACTCTGCAGTTTCAATGTGTGTTGCTTTTTTTCCAAGGTCACATGACTCATTGAAAGCCAGTGTTGAGGAGGTTCATAGTTGCCTGTGTGAATTTCCTTCTGTAGAAATGAGTTTTGAGACTAGTCAATTGAGCACATCTGTAGTAAATGAATCTACATGCTGTTTTCATTGAGTTGGACTTCTGTACAAGCACAGTGCCTCAATCATTTATGAAAAAGGAAAACAACTTTTCTCTGCAAAGATCATAAATCCATTTGTCATCAAAATGAAGACTTACAAATCTTCTTTTTTTATTGCTACAACTAATAAAATTGGTTATTGGGAAGAAGAGAAACAAAATGAACAACTTGATTTGGGACAAATCAAGGTCTCTCAATCTTGACTTTGCAGTTTGTCAGGTGAATATATGCTCAAGTGTTGTTTCAACCAAGATGCTTGTACCAAAAGAACATTGAATGCTTTGAGTTTTCCACTTGTGGATAGTGTCCAGAAGGAAACACACACTTCATCAGCCCACTCATAATCCAAGTATATAGTAGCAGGACCACCATGGGAGCTTCTATTAGAAACACCAGCCGCCCTGCCATCCGTCTGGGCTGTGCCATCTCTGGTCCATGAGCTAGTCACACTAAATAAATTTCTGTTTCTAGGAAGATAAATTTATTTCTTCTCAGTATCTTGAAAAAAAAAAGAAATATACCTGCACATCCTTTCAACTCTTGATTACTAAGACATTGATGATCAGTTATAACTTATCTGGATTAGTACTTTCTCCCTCTTCTATTGCTATTCCTTTGGTTTATTTTCTGCTCATTAGGAACTCTTCCAGAAGTCAAAGCTCAGTGTATTTGGCTGCATACTAGCAACAAAATGAAAGACTTGCTAAAGAATTAACTTTCCTACTTGAATCTTCAATGACTCGCAATAATCCTATCAAATTCATACTCTGTGGAATGTTGTTTTTTCATAATCTGGTCTCTGTTTATATATCCAGTCTTACATTCTACCTTTCTCCTAACGTGTACTGTACATTTTAGCAAACAGTTATTAAGTGCTTATTATGTGTCAGGTGGTATTCTACTTGTTAAATATGCATGAAGTTAGTTAATACTCACAAAAACTTCATGAAGTAGGAAAACCCATAATCTCCAGTTTCCAGAAAAGGAAGCTTAGGTTCAGAGATATAAATAGCTTGCCTAAGACCACACAGACAACAAATAATAGAGCCAGTATTCAATATCAGACCATCTAGATTCAGAGCATGTGTTCTTAACCACTATCTAGACTCCTTCAAGACTGTGTGCCTCATTACTAAGACATCCCCCAAATTCTGTGTATTTCCTTCTCTTCCATGTTTTTGTTCAGATATTTTATTCCCTCTGCTTGGAAAGCTCATCCATCTTGCCTTCTAACTTTAGGATGAACAACTTTTTGATCTCCCAGGACTAAATGGAACTGCTACTTGCAGATGCTCTCACCCTGCATTCAGAGTTAAGCATGCATGCTCTGAACTTCCACACACTCTGTACATGCTTCTGTCAGATCCTGGATAATATGGTTTTTCTTCCTTATCTTCATGTCTTTCTTCCCCCAAGAGATTGTCCTAGTAAACTCCTATAGAAGTGAGATTGTGTTTTCTCTGTATCTCTGGCACATAGCATAAGGATAGATCCATAGAAAAAACTCAATAAATATTTGAAGAATGAATGTTAATTCCATAAATATTATTTTGGAGACATAAGTTTAAAATTATGATGTGTTAACTTCTTAAAATGTTAAGCATCAACCATAAAAAGAGTATAATATGTAATTAATATGGTTTTTAGAATCAAATTAAAATATTGTTTGTGAAATGCTTAGTACACTGCACTTACTGAATCACCTTTTAATAATATTAAATATTGGTGATTAAGCTAGCATTTATTAATTCAGTAAATATTTATGTAGTACTTAATCTGACCCAGGAGTTAGAAAATAGAGCAGTGAACAAAGAAGTGAATTCATGGAATATACATGGAACAGCAAGAAAGTGCTGACATTTGACTATTTTTGATGCCCCCAAAAAAGAAAATAAATTACAATTGAATATGGATCAACCAAATAATTGGTTAGTAGCCTATAAGTAAAGAAATTAGTTAATTCTGAATTATGGTAAGTGCTATGAATGAAATAAGTAAGGTTCCGATATGGATGAAATAGACTATGGAGGCCTTAACTGAGAAGGTTATACTTCAGCTGAGGATTAAAGGTAAGGCTAAGCCAGGTATATAAAGAATAAAGGAAGAACATATCTTAGGAAGGAAGGAAGATGAAAAAACTTGCAGTCAGGAAGTTTGGCAGAGTCACAGAATTATTAGAGGATCAAATAAGATAGTATAGAGATAGATTTGTTATGTTTGAAATAAAATATGGACATTTACTTTTTCATAGTGATGTGAGTCTAGACATGTATAAGCTAAATATAGATAAAATAGCCTCTTTCAATCCCTATTAGTCCTGTTATTATGAGTTGAGACTCAGGTAAAGGAGATTTCATATGATATACTAATTTTGTCCAATATTATAGTGCCATTTGCACTCTGTGATGTAATACAATGTTGAAATGCCAGTATTCATTAAAGCTGAACAATAGTTTGTTTGTATACTCTTGGGAATGGACCTAAGTCAAGCAGACCTGTCTTCACAGCCTTAAGTCTTGGCTCAACCCTGCTCTGAGGTCCATAAGCTTTAATATGTTTAAAGATTCAAAATTAGTTACCTCCTAACTTTAGTACACAGCTCATTCATAAATCTTATTTCTAGTCTTCAGCCACATTACTTATGATTAACACTGTAGGAAAATGTATGAATGCTACATTATTTAAATATAATGTAGCCTCCCATATAATCAACGAATAATTACCATCCCACATATTTTAAACAGCCAATTCTTTCCTAAGATGGATATATTTAGTAAAACAAATAAAATGAGAAATTCCTACTTAAACAGAAGTGTTTTTAATAGCTTGGAGTAAAGGAAGCAAAGTATTATTTTTATAACTCATTGGTTTGCTGGCTTAACAAAAAATACAGTATATATATTGTCCAATAATGTAAAAGAAAAGATGAGGGCATCATAGTTATTTTTGTATTATAGAAAGTAAAATAATTTTTTTAATTACTATATTTTTACACAATAAATATATCAACATGATGCTTGGCAGGAGGGAAAGGAAAAAAAACTTATCCTAGTAATTTTAAGGGTATTATTTTAAAGAAAAATATTACCTAATTTGAAATTCAATGTCATTTTAAATTTACCATTAAATAAATGATAAATTGATTTTTAATGTTAATTTGCTGAAAAATCAATCAAATTAACATCAAATATTTATTATCTCACTCGACACAATTTTTAAAATAGTCTTCCTTTGCTAATCCTTTCAACTGTGGATTTCTATTGTTGCCAATAATAAACCATTTTTTTCTTACTTATTTCTTAATGTATTTGTTTCAGTACTAATGAGATTAAGGCTGCTAAACCAAGGGGTCTGGAGAATAACAGAGACATTCTCTTTGCTATGTTTCACAATAATACACAGACCAGTCATCATTGTTCCAAAATCTGTGTCTGTAAATTTATGCACATAGCCCTATTTTCCTTCCCAGATCTTTCCAGAATGAAGGCAGATTTATACTTAAATTATTTCTTTCTTTCTCTACAGTGAAGTCAACGTAAGTGAAGAAAGAAGTATCTTCTTTCCTTAACTAATATCAGATTAAATAAAACAATTCAACCACATTGCCATTATGGTTTCAGACATATGAAAGACACTCAGTAAAAAAGTAGCTCTTGTGGTTGATAGTGCTATTTGTCATCACTATGTTGTTGTTAATGTCAGTACTGATCCATATGTGTGTTTTCTTAGAATCCAAGCTTTAAATAGCCATCAGTTTCATTCTTGTCAAAAATGGATACTTTTCTTCAGAGTTCAAAACTAATTTAAGGGTACACATTAGCTAGAGCACTGTACTAATCACATTGCAAAATATAAATGTATCAAAACAACATACTATACATCTAAATTGACACAATACCATAAGTCAATTATCTATATCTATAAAAGACAAAGTGACCAACCACCCATCTAATCAATGGACTGGCCGATACATATGATGCACACGGGCAATTTAAAAATAAACATTGACTCATGCATGCATGATGCATATAAAGCTCTCACTGGTGCCAATCTAGACAGAGTAGGAATATTCCTACCTGAACCCATTTTCAGGCATGGCCAGTTATATGTTACTTTCTCTCGAGTTCAAAGAGTGTGTGACATTAAAATTAAGTTTGTAAATACTTCATCACAAGGAAAATTAGTCAAGCACTCTGAAAGTGTTTTCACTCTTAATGTGGTATACAGGGAGATATTAGAATAAGTTTAATCAATTTGTCAATTATTATTTTTATCAATGTTTTTTTATATCATGGTTTTGTTGTTATATCATGTTATTATTTATCAATTTATATATTATTTTCACATATACTTTACTAATTTTATATATATATATATATATATATATATATATATATATATATATATATTGATTTCAGAGAGAAAGGGAGAGGGAGATAGAAACATGAATAATGAGAAACATTGATTGGCTGCCTCCTGCACACCCCCTACTGGGGATCAAGCTCACAATGCCCTTAACTGGAATTGAACCTGGGACCTTTCAGTCTGTAGGCCAACATTCTATCCACTGAGCTCATATATAAGGATAATGAAAATCTCTGGCCATGAGACATCATATACTCTTATCATTCTATTAACTTTTTTAAGACTTAGGTAAATTGTTTATTGGTTTCAGCACCTCTGAAAAAATTAATAATTGTTATTTTATATACTTCTTTAAAATTTGCTCAGAATGACATACTCTTTGCTGATGGGTTTTAGTCAAATCATTTTTAAGACATTGGAAAGAATGCCTAGGGATTAACATCTGTTTCTCTTGAAAGCAAAATTACTCATCCATCTGTGTATCCATAATAAAAAATGTTTGTTCTCTACTTGTATGAAACATTGTTTGGAAATTTGTACGGAACACTCTGCTACTGTCCTCAAATTTCTCTCTAAGAAACCAACATGCACAGTAAAAAACTTGGAGCATATTCATTGTGTTGTATTAAATGTCTGATAGCACTGAAACCAGAATAAAGTTTCTAGTATACAGTTAATCCTAAAAGTCCTTATTCTCAGCTAAAAATACCTGTTGGCTTCAGTAGTGTTCAACAGTATCTGAATACCCATTGTCTCTGTGTCACCTGAAAAATACTTTTTCTCTTGTTGGAGAATAATGGTCTCATAAATCACCTGAAAGTAAAATTAGAATGAGATGAAGTGGGACTATTTGAAGTATCCTAAAATCATCTAGCATAATCTGTCATGTGATGCACGTCCTCTGTCCATGGCATAAATTACTTCTACAGTACATCCAGGGATAGGATACTCAAGACCTTGTAAGATAGCCTACAGATCTACTGTTGGCTACAGCAGTGCTTATGAGCAAATAATGCTTATTGTACTTAATAATGGCTCCAAAACACAAGAATAGTGATGCTGGTAATTCACATGTGCTAAAGGGAAATCATAAAGTGCTTCCTGTAAGAGAAAAAGTGAGTACAGTATAAACAATAAGATATACTGAGAAAGACCAAATTCATGTAACTTTTATTATAGTACTAGAGGCCTGGTGCATGAAATTTATGCACAGGGAGAGGGAGCAGGCTGTCCTTCAGCCCAGCCTGCTCCCTCTCCAATCTGGGACCCTGTGAGGGATGTCTGACTGCTAAATGGGCAGTCGGACATCCCTCTTACAATCCAGAACTGCTGGCTCCCAACGGCTCGCCTGCCTGCCTTCTTGATTGCCCCTAATGGCTTCTGCCTGCCAGCCTGATCACCCCCTAACCACTCCCCTGTCAGCCTGATTGGTGACTAACTGTTCCCCTGCCAACCTGTCTGCCCCTAACTGTCCTCCCCTGTGGGCTTGGTCACCCCTAATTGCCCTTCTCTGCAGGCCTGGTCACCATAACTGTCCTCCCCTCCAGGCCTGGGTTCCCCCCAACTGCCCTTCCCTGCAGGTCTTGTCCCTGCCAACTTCCCTCCCTGCTGGCCATCTTGTGGTGGCCATCTTGTGTCCACATGGGGTTAGTCATGTGGTATGTTGGAGTGATGGCCAATTTGCATACTACTCTTTTATTAGATAGGATAGATGCCTGTGCATGGGTGGGGGCCAACTGGTTTGCCCTGAAGAGTGTCCTAGATCAGGGTGGATGCTCTCTTGGGGCATAGGTTGGCCAGCCACATCCCCCAGCAACCCAAGTGGATGCCCTGGTATCTGGGATTTATTTTTCTTCTACAATTGTAATTTTGTAGCCTGGAGTGGAGCCAAGCCTTCTGCTGGCACAGCCATTAAAACTTTGTTGCCTTAAGTGGAGGACTGGGCCTGCCAGGGTTTACAGAAAGCTTGGCTTCCTCTATCGCCAGGGGCAACTCAAGCCTCTCTCTTGCTCTCTCTCTGGCTGTAGCCATCTTGGTTGGGTTAATTTGCATACTCATTCTGATTGGCTGGTAAGTGTGGCTGATGGGTGTGGCTGGTGGGTATTTCAGAGGAACTGTCAATTTGCATATTACTCTTTTATTAGATAGGATATTGTTATAATTTTATTATTAGTTATCGTTAGTCTCTTACTATGCCTCATTTATACATTAAACTTCATTATAGGCATGTATGTATAGGAAAAAACATAGTATACATATAGATAGTTCAGTACCATCCATGTTTCAGACATCCACTCAGGGTTTTGGAATGTCCCCTTTGGATAAGGCAGAACTACTATACTAACATCTATGGATTCATCAAGAGGCAAGAAAACCACTCAAAAACTTTTTCTTTGTTTTTTTGTTTGTTTGTTTGTTTGTTTGTTTGTTTTTTGTTTTTTATTTGACTACTGATGCCACTCTAATGTCTTCAACATTTTAAGCAACAGTTTCTACCAAAAGGCTAGCAATCTTAAGTAAGTTTATTTTTGCTGCACAATCTAATTAAATCAAGAAGCAACTTTCCTTGCTGGGCTTACAAACAAACCATCCAAAAATGTATTTTAGTTGCAACTTTATTTTCATTTTTTTGTGGAGAAATTCTCTTGTGATAAGATATTTCATTTTAAATTTCCTAACTTTTCTGTCACATTCTTGTGAGGTAGGAACATTGTGCCAAATGTTTAGTCTAATAATGTGGATATATATTATATTTTGTTATTAATCCTCACTAGAGTTTTTTCCCCCACTGATTTTTTATGTTTTTAATTGATTTCTTTTTTTTATAATTTAAAGTATTGCATATATCTCCTTCCCCCCCATCAACCCCTCCCTGGCCACTCCCACTATCCAGGACAAGCTCCCAATGCCCCAGTGTCTGGGTCCATAGGTTGTACTAATATACATGCAAGTCCCCATTGATTTTTAGAGACAGTGGAAGGGAGGGAGAGGGACAAGAGAGAAAGAGAGACAGAGAAAAAAAAAGAAACATCAATGTGAGAGAAACACACTGATTCGTTATCTCCCACACTCACCCAACAGGGAATCAAACTGGCAACCTGGGCATGTGCCCTGACTGGGAATCAAACCAAAGACCTTTTGCTACTCAGGATGATGCTCAACCAACTGAGCCAGGGCAGAGTTATTAGCTTTGTCATGTACACCAGAGTATAATACAAAAAGTTAGAATACAACAGACATACTTCATGCATAGGCTACTTAAGTCAGAAGATACTGGTGAAATTTGTACTGCTTCAGTGTTTTCATTTCAAAAACCTAAGACCTTTACATTAATTAGAGATTTTTTGGTGGGCCAAACATTTTTTAAAACATTTCACTTATTTGGGAAAGAAACCTAGGATGACTTCTAGACACAGGTAGTGTGTTAACAGCATCATTTCACAAGACCAACCCCTCCTACATTTATGAAGCCTCTGGATGGTTTTTTTAGGAACTGCCCAGTTTTCATTTCTTATCTATGTTATTTAGGGCATCAGAGGCAGCCCAGGAAGAACAGGACTGGCTGGATCTCCAGGTCCTCGAGGAGCAAAGGGTTCACCAGGCCTGCCAGGAAGCCCAGGAGTCCTAGGCCCAAAGGTACTTTAATGTTTTCTTCTGATGGATGAATATTGACCATCCTTACTGGCTCTGAGTTCATTGGCTACATTACTGGATGGTAAGAAGGTAGCTTTTGCCGAGACTGGTTTGGCTCAGTGGATAGAGCATCGGCCTGCAGACTGAAAGGTCCCACCCAGGTTCGATTCCTTGCTTGCAGGCACAACTCCAGTTGGGGGTGTGCAGGAGGCGGCTGATCGATGTCTCTCTCTCATCAATGTTTCTGACTTTCTATCCCTCTCCCTTCCTCTCTGTAAAAAAAATCAATAAAATGTATTTTAAAAAAAAGAATAGTAGCTTTTAATAAAATTTAGCTAATAATTAATGTTAGGGAGACAAGAACATGTGTGGCCTTGACATGTCCATCTCCCATAATAGCTACCGTGCATGTAATTGGCCAAAATAACTCATTCATCCAGGACTGGAAATACTTTTAAAAATGCTCTTTTACTCATTTTGAGTTTTTTGTTTGTTTGTTTTCCCTTTCTGTCATCCACCTTCTTCTAGAAAACAAAAATCTTATATACTTCTGGATACATACTTTCTCAGATATACTTTCTGTTTCTCTAAGTCTGGACCTAACCAACCAAGTAATGAATATAGATTATAAATTACTTCTTAGAATCAGAGTGACTGTCAGTAAGTCTTGTATTAACATTCACTGCATAGAGTATCATCATGCCAGTAGGTTTTCCAAACAAATTTCTCTTAGAAATATCTCAATGCAGAATTGACCAGGCAGCCAAGACTGGGAATTGAATCCAGTTTATTTCATAAAAGTCTACGATTAAGACATTGATGCCCTCACCATTATTACCTCTTAATTCCATATTCACAGTTCCACTTCTAAAGACTTTTTGGATATTCTGACTTATACCGGTAAACTGAAAATGATGAGCCAGGTGCTTACTGTTTACAACTTGAGCCTTTGTTAATGATTATACCATAAATATCCCTTTCCACTAAAACTCAGTGTAGCTCAGCAAATGCTAAACGTAGGAAAATAAGAAAGACTTCTGCCTCTTATAAGTGTCTCTGCAGTAAATTGAACCCATATTTGTCAAGTCAATGCCCTATACCTTTGACTCAAGAGAGTGTATGATAATTTGTTAATCTTAAGGAATCTTTGGTCAAAGTCTGCCAAGCATCATGTTTTCATTAACTTATCTCTTATCTCCACCTGATTCCTAAATTTATTTTTAGAAATTGTATGAAAGCTGTCACCACTATCATTTCAAAAACAAAATAAAAATATATTTTAAAGAATGCTGACTTAAAATTAAGATAATTGGCATTAAATATGTCTTTAAAGTGAACTTTGAGGGGGTAAAGAGGATTGATATCAAAGAAACCTTAGGAAACAGATAGTGGACATTTCTTAATGATGGAATTTAAACAGTTATCTTGGCAAAAATCAGTGTTCACATTTTAGGAGACTTCTCCACTTCTGGTATCAGATAGCTGAAATTTATGTATAGTAAATAAAACACATAAAAATAATAACAATTCAAATAAAATACAAGTTTGCTCACATATAAACACCCCCACCCACAAACATCTCAGCATTCTCTCTGAAGTCCCATTATCCTCCTTGTTTTGTAGGAATCCTCTTCCCTCCTCTTTCCACATTTAAGACTACAGTCTCTGGAATTCTCTTTCCCCACTGCTATACTTCTTGTTTATAATAATCAAATATTACTTGTGTGGAAAATACTGGTGGGGAGGATGTTCATGCAGAATTTTATTTCCCCAGTGTCTTGTTCTATGCCTATAGATAGGCCTGTATTTGAGTTTCATTTAAAATCTAATATTTTTTTAGGTCTTAAAGTCAATATTACTTTTCTATTCCTGTCCGTAGGGTGAACAAGGGCTACCTGGTCAACCAGGAATTCAAGGTAAAAGGGGTCACCAAGGAGCCCAAGGTGATCAAGGACCATGTGGAAAGCCTGGCCTGAAAGGGCAGCCTGTATGTACCAACTCAGAAACTTACCATGCACTTATTCTACAGACTATAACATGATTGCACAATAATCATTATCCTATTATTTATATTGCAGGGAGAACATGGTGTTCAAGGTCTGACAGGTTTCCAGGGATTCCCAGGTCCCAAAGTATGCTTGCATAATTTCTGTTAGTCTTTTAGTTATCTAGAAAAAAGGTGTTGAAATTCCAATATTTAGTTTCTGATTTGAGGTTTTATTTTTTAGTCTGCCAAATTTTAATTAGTACAGTTATATATTTGAGTTTTAAATATGCTAATTATAAAACATATGCAACTATATATTTTCCCAGCAGTTTTATTGAATAATTTGCTTTTGTCTCTTCTCCATTTTTCCATTAACATTTTATTCTACTTGTTTAATCACATACTATCTACCTGTCCATCTCTCTCTCCTTCTCTCAATCCATTTTTTATTAATTTTAAAGGAAAGTGCAGACCTGAGTACGATTCCTCCAAAATACTTCAGCATAGACATCATTAACTATCACATTCTATTTATAAAGGCAATTCTGAGTATGTTGATATAAGATGATTTCATTTGTAAAATGTTTCTACAAAGCTAAAGCATGATTTTTTGTGTTTTTTTATTGTATTTCTAGGGTCCTGAGGGAGATATTGGTGTTGTTGGACTATCAGGTCCTAAAGGCCCTATTGGACAGAGAGTAAGCATAAAGAAATTGTGATTCTTTGCGGATTATATAAATTGAGGTTAAGAACTCTTAAATTAATATATTCCAAATTAATGACTTCATAAAATGATTTTTAATATAGAAACTCACTAGAGCACATGAAGAGGTTCTCAACCTTTTTTCGGTTCATATATTAGTTTGAGCAAAAGACCCCTCAGACCACCCACACTTTCCAGTTCTCACTTAAAAAAAAAAAAAACAGAATTAATGTGAATACTGGATAATATATTTATTAACTCACACTAGGAACAAAAACATAAAGCTGTGTTATGTTATAAGCAGTAATACAACCAGAGACCACCCCCATGCACCACCTGGAGCGGCTTGCCTATGACCAGAGCTCCTCAGACCACACTTTGAAAAGTATTTCCCAATAGCTATGTTTTCCCAACCCAAGGGTGGGTGTCTCCAGAGAGTGATGAGGAATTACTTAAAGAGTTGCAAAGATCAGGGTCTGAAAAACTCAAATTAGCTGTTTGGTGCCTGGAATTGCAAACTGTAGAGATATAAACAGGGTAGATTAGTCACTAGTAGCTACTGGTTATTGCTTTATTTGGGTTTGGGTTTTTTTTATTTTTTGTTTTTTCACTTTTTTTGGTTTTATGTTTTATTTTTATTAACCATTGTCACCTAATTGATGAAATGATAGATAAAACTAAAAAATAAAATAAAATAAAATAAAAGCTATAAAACACCAAATAAGGGTTTGACAATAGTAGAATACCTGTATGACTTACAGCAGCTGCTAGGGTAAGGGTAGATAGAGTGAGCGGAGAGAGGAAGAAGAAAAGTGATCTGCATGCAGGAGAAAGTAATATTGAGGAAGAAATTTACAATTGAAAACTACCATCTTGTGCAGAATATTAAATGAAAGTCAAATTTTTGAAATTCTGCACCGCTCCCTTAACTCTTACAGTAATTCTTTTCAGTAGTACAAAGAGCCATGTTGTCATGAGAAATGTTTATTTAAAGACCTTTCTCAACATTTCTTCAGGTGCAAATTTATTAGTTTTTTTTTATGATTTCTGAAGAACCATGAAAAGTTGGTGCTTTTATATAAAGTGCAATTCTTGATTATCCACAAGTGGGTTATATATGATAGACTTCTCTATGACAAATATTGCTCTAAGTTCTTATATGTATTAAGTTCCCCACTAATTAAAATCCATTCATTCTAATTTTATTAAGTTCTCAATAATTAACTTCTTTCTTGGTATTATCAAAGAGAAATTGGCTGCTTGCCTAGCATCTGTCCTAAGCAGAGTCTTACCAAGTACTAGGTATTTGTAGGCCAAGGCCTACAGAAATTTGCAACTCCAGAAATTTTATCAGTTCACCAATATTAAAGTTCTGGTAACCAGCTCACAAATGCTAATCTGTAAGTGTGGGTATTCATTTGGTAAGCCACTACAAAGTCAAGTGAAGTCTTGGTAAGTTAATATGTAGCCAAAAACTACTAGATATTGATGTACAGTTGTATACCTTATATCATTTAATCTTCATAAAAATCTTTTGAGAGATGCTATTATCCCCATTTTGCAGATGGGAAAACTAAGTCTCTGAAACTAAGTCTGTGGCTCAAAGACTCTTATGTAGAAGAGCCAGAATTTGAATCCACAACTGATTAAGCAAATGATATGTTAGGTTTCTTATTAATTGCATAATTAAAATGGTTATTAAGTGGCCTAGTTCATAGTTCTTGCTCAATAATCAATAAATACTTGATGACTAAATAAATTTAATTAAAGTAGGAAATATGGATTAATTGTCCACCATTTCAAATATGTATTTAGTAGTTAACTGGTACCAACCATAGCACCTCATGAACACATTTAGATTCACAGACAGTTTTTGGCTCTTTTGGACTACGTTTTATAGAGTCCATGTATATCTTTTCATTCTTTTTTTATTTTTCTCAGAGAGGAAGTTGAGAGAGAGATAGAAATATCAATGATGAGAAAGAATCACTGACCAGCTAGCTGCCTCCTGCAGGCCCACCACCTGGGCATGTGTCCTGACTGGGAATTCAACTACAACCCTCTTGTTCATAGGTCAACACACAACCACTGAGCCATGCTAGCTGGACTATCTCTCCATTCCTTTAACAAATCGTTATTTCAGAGAGTCAGATCATAGTCACATTTATTAGATGAGAGCTTTTTTTCCTTTATTTTTTTTTTCAGTGATAAGCCAATCTGAATGATGTATTTGATTAGGTTAAGAAATCATCTCTCTTGATTTGATTGTGGATTTTTGAGACTTGGGTATCATCTTTACAAATGATTACTTAAAGTCAATCTTTTTTCTTTGTTTTGTTTTGTTTTGTTTTTGTGTGTGTGTGTTTTGTTAATTCTCACTCAAGGATATTTTTTCAAGTATTTATTGGTTATTGAGTAAGAACTATTGAGCAAGAACATTGATTTTTAGAGAGAATGGAAGGGAATGGCAGAGACAGAGAGAGGCATCAATTGGTTACTTCCTGCATGTGCCCCAACCAAGGCCAGGAATGGTACTTGCAAACAAGTTATATGCCCTTGACTGGAATCCAACCCAGGATTCTTCAGTCCACAGGCCAACACTCTATGCACTGAGCCAAAATTGGCCAATGCAACCATTTTGGTTTTATTAAAATTTATTAAATGTACTGGGGCAACATTGGTTAATAAAATTATATAGGTTTTAAGTGTACAGTTCTATAAGATAGCATCTGTACATGGAATTGTTCACCACACAAAATCATTGTGTTTAAGAGATTCCATTAGACTACTTTTAGAGTATTGGGTAATTTCTCGTTCTAGGCCAACTTAATATTAAAGCTATCTATTGATGGGTTGTATTGATAGTATTTTCTGTATCTTACCAATAGTTGGGAAAAAGAAAGGCTGCTAGATACCTGCATTTATGTATTCCAGTTCAAGTGTGAGCCAAAAATGTGAAATTTGCAGCTAGTGGAAGCTGAAATGGAGGTTGAGGGAAAATAACTAAAATCAGTAGTTTGTATTCAGTAAGAAATGATAGGTTCTATACCTAGTTTGGGAGAAATAGAAGAAAGATCTAGCTTATATAAGGTTATCATTATAATCAAATAAAAGCTTACAATTTCAAAATCATTTGTCACATTTAATTCTCACAGTGGCTCTATGAAGTAGGCATTCTTATTTTACAGATGAAAAACTGAAGTTTAGTTTGTCACATATGATGCTCTCTGATTCTTATACTTTCAATTCCATGTTACATGTCATTCAAATATCTGTTCCTTCAACATCTAGAAAGTAATTTATGCAAAATTTTGTTACCATTCTATGTAGTCTTTTTATATAAACTAATTGCATTTTTATATAATGACACACATATGAAATGGCATTATTAAAGTTACCAATACATAAAAATTATAATCCTGATTTATCAGTTTGTTGAATTATACCAATGTAACTCTCCTGATGGGAAAGTATTAGAATACTAGAGGCCTGGTGCATAAAAAGTCATGCACCCAAGGAAGTGGTCTCTCAGCCTGGCCTGTACCCAGTTGCAAATTGGGTGCCCTGGGGAGATGCCTGATTGATGACTTAGGCCTAAGCCATCAGTTGGACATTCGTGGCGCTGCTGTGGAGGTAGGAGAGATTCCTGCCACCACTGCTGTGCTAGCCAGCCATGAGCCTGACTTCCGGCTGAGCAGCACTCCCCCTGTGGGAGTGCACTGACCACCAGGGGGCAGCTCCTGCATTGAGTGTCTGCCCCTGGTGGTCAGTGTGCATCATAGCAACCAGTTGTTTCCCCATTTGGTCAATTTGCATATTAGCCTTTTATTATATAGGACTAGAGGCCCGGTGCACAAAATTCATGCACAGAGGGGAGATGGTTCCCTCAGCCCTGCCTGCACCTTCTGCAATTCAGGACCTCTATACCTTTTTCTTATCTAGCTAACCTCTTCACATTTAAAAAAATTAACTGAAATATCACCTACTCTAGAAAATCCTCTTTGAACAAATGTCTTTACAATCTGTATTAAGTATTTTCATAGTATACCATTCTTTTTCTTTAACAGCTTCTTAGAGAGGATGCAATGTGGTTTTCATTCTTGCATCTGAAATTTTTCTTCTTGCTCTTGTAATAGCAAAGCTTATCCAACTTATATTTGTCCTTCACGGGCTTATATTTGGTTTAGTTTCTAGTTGGCTCCCTGCTTTTTTTTTAAGCAATAAATTTAGGTTGTGATAGTAAGCCTCACTTGTAATCAAGCCTGTAGGTTTCTCTATCTGAATATTTCTATAATACCTATCCATTTAGCATACCAGAGATTGTGTTCATTTATAGAAAATAACAATAAATGTCACTTGATCATTTGATCTTCTAGTAATATTTTATAGCAAAATGTATTATTCTAGTAATTTAACTATTATAAAGCTGAAGCATACATAAATAAATTACATTGAACAATAAAGAATAACTCAAATATCAAAGCATAGTACACTTAGGGCCTCCCTTGTCCTGTGCCTCAGATATCATAGCATAGTTCACAGTTCACGTGGAACTCAGCTTCCTTTAAAATAGGAAGAGATGCCATACCCATGAAGCAGCTACTTCCACACATATTTTTTATTTAATTAATAGCACATACTCTTTGTACTAATTTTTGGAAAATCATCCTAGCAATTACCTCTGTTCCTCTCTGTATTGTTGATGTTATTACTGCGCTTTTATCATCCACTCACTCTAATAAGATTGTGAGTTTTTTAAGGGCAGGGATCATGGTGCCTGGATAAATACTCAAATGCCATCCAGTCCAAATGACTGATGAGAGAATTCTTCTCCTATACGATTTTGCTAAGCTGGTGACCAGGACCATCGGGCATTTGTCCAATTAAAACCCGGATATACAGCAATAATAAAGGCACTGGTCTCCTACTGCTAATGCATAGGGATCAAACCCCAGCCTGCAGGAATTCAACCCAGCAGTCAGGATCAGGCCTCTGGGTAGACCTGGGCTGCTGCTTCTTATTCTGGGGAGAGGGAGACTTCCCTGTGGCTGCAGGCTAGTGGCCCTGGACTCTGCACCACGCCCCCAAAAGGTCCCTAGGGCACATTGGTGGAGTGGCTTCTTCACCTGGAATTGCAGGGGCAGCTTGGCCAGGTTCTGCCTGGCCTGTTGGCTCCCTGATCACAGTGCTGCTAAGCCTGGGCTCTTCGCCCTGTGATTGCAGGGCAGCTTGGACCCAGGCAAGCAGTATCTGGTGCTGCCCCTGCCGCCTGCCTGGGCCCAAGCCACCATTGCAATCTGGGCTTGGACCTGTGCAGGTGGGGAGACTGGGGGGGAATTAGACCCAGGCAGGCAGCTCCAGGTACTGCCCCCACCGCCTGCCAGGTCCCCAACTGTGGCTTGGATCCCGCCAGTGGCATAGGGCACTGCCTGCACCACCTGCATATGCAAATTTGCCAACCATCTTTGCTGAGTTAATTTGCATATCATTCCTGATGGGCAGTGGGCTTAGTGGAGGTATGGTAAATTAGTGTTTTCTCTTTTACTAGTGTAGATTATTATATAGGATGTAGAATTGTGTCACACACTATAAATCAAAATTACTATTCTTTCTGTTAATATATAAGATTTTATAATAAAAACTGGTCATGCAGACATGAATTATTTTACCATTGCACAAGAAATTTTCTAGAATTTTTCTGAATTATACTGGCAATGAGACTGTTTTCTTTTTACTCCTACAGGGAAACACCGGCCCCCTTGGCAGAGAAGGTATAACAGGCCCAACAGGTAGAACTGTAAGTTTATCACAACACAGGTCACTTTTTCATCTTTTTCCCCTTTAATCCTATTTCTAAAGTAATCCACAAAGGATCACCCTGGGTATTTAAGAAGCAAAGGGCAAAATAGATGTACATTTTCATCTGAAAAGTGATCTCTGAGAACTTAGAAATCATTTGTATAATGAAGAAGGTACATATAGTGAGGTATCCACTAAAGTGGGAATTGAGAAAGGAAAATAGAACGAGGGTTTAGGAGGAGGGCTTGAGCATCATAAGCATAGTGGTAATCACTAAAGCAATAAAAAGAGTTCTTAAGGAAAGAGCAAAGCAAAAGAAGAGCAAACAGCTAAGATGTAAAGTGCTCACTATAAAGGAAAGAAATTGTTGGTAAAAATAAGAAAATCAGAAAAGTACAAGGATAAGCTATATGAGTTTCAAGAAGGTAGTTAATGATCTTAGAGAATAAGCTGTGGTAGAAGATAGGGTACAGTTAGCAGTGCAGAAGGAAGTAGATAAAAATATTTAATAACTGCCTAGACTGGTTTGGCTCAGTGGATGGAATGTCGGCTTGCAATCTGAGAGGTCCCAGGTTCGATTCGGTTGGGGGAATGTACCTTGCTTGCGGGCACATCTCCACAGTGGGGCGTGCAGGAGGCGGCTGATCGATGTCTCTCTCTCATCGATGTTTCTGACTTTCTATCTCTTCCCTTTCTCTCTGTAAAAAATCAATAAAATATATTTTAAAAAAAATATTTAATAACTAGAGACCAATGCACAAATTTGTGAAAGGACCTTGACCCTGGCCTCCGCCCACTGCCACTGTGGCTAGGGGCCTCTGCCACCTCTGCCGCAGCCCCTGCCCACTGCAGCTTTGTCCGGAAGGAAGGGTGCCCTGTCCAATTAGCATATTATGCTTTTATTATTATAGACCAGGGGCCCAGTGCATGAATTCATGTACCTTGAAAGGAACTGTGGGCCACAAGGCTGCAGTAGGCACAGGGGCCTGTCTCGGCTCATCCTCTGTGCCCCTGCCCAGACCCTCCCACCATGGCCCCAGTTCTCAGTCTGCTGGCAGCCCGGCTCCCATTGCTGCTGTTCCCATGCATTGACCACACTGGCCCTGCTCACACCCACTGACAGCATGGAGCAATTGGAGCTGGCATCAGCACTGGGTGTGAGCAGGATTAGTGCCATCAGTGCGTGTGAGCCATGCTGCTGCCCCAATCACCCGGCAGGAGCAGGGGGAGGTGGAGAGGCCCTCAGGGACAATCAGGGCCGATAGGCGCTGCTTGCACATGCTGATGATGCTGAGTGATTGTGACTGGCACCAGGCACTAGCAGCAGGTGAGGGCAGCAGCTCTGGTGCTGGCAGCAGGTGTGAGTGGGGCCAGCACTGGCAACAGGTGCAAGGGCTAGGCAGGACCACAGCACGTGGGAGCAAACAATTTTTAGTAACCACCAGAGGTTTGCCCCAATGACAGCAACTGGCACCCCACCTTGATCTGGCGCCCCTGCTCACCTGTTCCACTATCCCGCTGGGGACAGTGCCAGCCATGTTCCATACATGCCCCTAGTGGTCAGCGCACATCATAGCAACCAGTTGTTCAGTTGTTCCACCACTCAGTCTATTTGCGTATTAGCCTTTTATTGTATAGGATAGCTTTTCTCAAATTCTTTCAGCAAACTTTGGGAGTGAATATTATTTTTTCCACTTAAGACATAAGGAAATAGTTGAGGTTTATAACCCTTAGTTATTCAGGGTGATGAAGTTAGGGAATTACATAACTGATGTTTCTTATTTTAAGATTGGTGTTCTTTCCACCCATTCAAGCTGTTTGGAGAGGAAACTGATAGTTAATGTATGCCAGTGCCTTATGAAATATGATAAAAATAAGACAATGTTTAGGCGATGGTCTTAATTTACAGTTCTAAAATTAGTCTAAACATACAAAAGCAAGAGTGCAATAAAAATAGGCAAATTGAGACTTGGAGAGAACACTTCCCCTGTAGGGAATCAAGTATTTGAAAGTGTTTTCAAGTATTTGAAAGTGTTATAGAGACACAGAGTTTTAAAATATAAAATGAGATGCTTCCATGTTATATTTATAGTGTTAAGAATACTATTCTCTTTGGTAAATTTTAAGATGAATTCACTGCCAAATTTACTGGATTTTTAATTTAAAAAATTAAATGTATAACTTGACGCTTCTCTAGACTTTCAGCATTTACCATTCAGAGCTCATGGTCTAAGTGGGGCATTGTAAGAGGGAGAATTCTCATATTTCAGTGGGTGGTTCTTCAGCAAATTTGAAACACATACTGTTCTGATTATGGAAACTTAAACTGTGTCAAAAATGTGAAATATTAATTGGTCAAGGAAAACATGATAAAGAAATGATGCATTTAAAATGCCTAACAGTGTTTTGCTTATAAATGGTTCCTTAGGGCCCTTATAATATTCAGCATACACGTCAAACTTTCTCTATATTCTATTTTTTTCTATAATAAAAAGAAACTTCTAAGAAAAGTTTATTATGAAAAAATAAGCACTTGAGAATGGCCAAAACTTTGTGAAAGAAAATAGTGGTAAGGGATGAGAGACTTGCCTTTCCAAATGAGAAAACATTATTTTAAAGTCATTATAAATGCAACTCTATAGTAGTACAAAGAAATACACAAATACATCATGTAATAGGCTAAAGACCAGAATTAGATCTCAGAATATATAGAGGAATTTAATTATAACAAAAATGTTATATCAGGATGATTTGGCTTCAAGTAGTAGGATCCCTGAATCAAACTTCTTTATCAGTAAAAAAGTTAGTGCCACATTATGGGGAGCCCAGAGGTAGGAAGGGACTTCAGATCTGGTTATTTTAATGACTCAGTCATATTATCCAAGAACAGACTGTTTCCATATCTCTACCATCCTCCATGCTGGCTTCATAATTACATTTATAGCAAGGTGGCTATCATTTCTGAGGAGTTACTTCCAGACATAATTATCCAAAGTGAAAAGTAATCTATAACCCTATCTTGGGAAACATAAAACTTTTTTCAGAAGTCTCCCATTGTATCCTTCTTATATCTATCAACCAGGATTCAACCACATATGCACTCCTACACCAGTGTCATGGAAGGGAGATAGGTTTACTTTTAGACCCTCCACCATGAAAGAAACTCAAACCCTATTTTGCCCATTTTTTAAAAAATCCCAGATAAACTTTTAAATACTTTAATGTAAGAAAAGTAAAACAATTAAAATCTTTAGAAAATTATCTAGAAAACTAGAGTATAGCTTAAGGGCTCTGGAGACCTTTTATATAAAATAGGAAATCTAAAAACTGTAAAAGAAACAATAATATAAGAGTAAACTCTGTTTCATGTATTCATAACTATAAACCTCCTCTTGTCTACCTCTGTATAAGCTGGGAAAAAGTAATTGCAAAGCATACAACATATAATGGGCTAATGTATAAAGAGCTTTTAGAAATTGGTATGAAAAAATAGAAAACTCAATAGAAAAACAAAGAACAAATTCAAAACATCAATAATTATTTGAAAAGGTGCCATTTTACTATTAGTTAGGAAAATGCAAACTAAGTTAATAATGAAATATTATATCCAACCCCTCAGAAAGAGATCTAGGAAGAACAGTACTCTCATTTATCACTGGTAGAAATGTAAATTGCAGCCTTATGGAAATATATATATATATATATATATATATATATATATATATATACCCTTTGACCAAGCAGTTCCACTTAATGGAATTTATCCCATAGAAATAAAAAGCACTTAATACACTAAGGAAATTTTTTAAATATTTTTTTCATAGCAGTTTGTATAGGCAAAAAAGCTTAAAAATCACATGAATGTTCATCTGTAGAAGAATGGCTGAATACCTTGTGGTCTAACCCTTTTTATTAAATATTAGAGGCCCAATGCATGAAATTCATGCACTTGGGGGTCTCTCAACCCAGCCTGTACACTCTCCCAATCTGGGAGCCTGCAGGGGATGTCCAACTGCCAGCTTAAGCCCACTCCCTGGAGTTGGACATCTTTAGCACTGCCATGAAGGTGGGAGAGGCTCCCACCACTGCCACTTTGCTTGCCAGCCATAAGCCCAGCTTCTGGCTGTGCAGCGCTCCCCCTGTACAAGCACACTGACCACTAGGGGGCAGCTCCTGCATTGAGCATCTGCCCCGTTGTAATTAGTGCTCATCATAGTGACTGATGGTTCTGCCATTCAGTCAGTTTGCATATTAGCCTCTTATTATATAGGATAATGCAGTTAATTAAATAAATTAGTTATATCTAGTTTGACTGATTTGCAGTTATTTTATGATGTATTGTAAGTATGAAAAACTGGATGCATAGAAGAGTATATAATATGATATTAATATTATAAACCCTGACCAATCATTCCATATACTAATATATATAAACATACTTGTCAATATTTGATTCGAATAATCTACAATGAAATATGTACCAACTTGTTCATACTGGGTTGGAGGTGGTGGAGGGTATAAAAAAATATGTAAATATATCTTTAAATAAATTTTTAAAAGTTAACATTCTAGTTTTAAATGGGTTAAGGACAGCATAGCAAATACAAAAGAAGTAATACAAATGGTGAATAAATGAGGTAGTATTTTTGCTTGCAAGATGAACAAAGAATGATAGAACATGCACATTTGAAAAGCAGTACACACTCCCATTTATTGCAGGTATGCCTGCAATTTCAAATAATCTGTCAGGGCAATTTCTATCAAAATTTTCTTAAGCATCAGGATATTTATCACAGTATTCATTATTATGACAAAAGTTAGAAAAAATCTAATGTGAAATTCAATAAAATATTATCATAATTTATTAAAAGTATAATTATCTGGAGCAATAGTCAGCAAACCATGCTTGCGAGCCAAGTGTGGCTCTTTGGCCCCTTAAGTGTGGCTCTTGCACAAAATACCACAGCTTAGGCGAGTCTGTTTTGAAGAAGTGGCATCATAAGAAGTTTAAGTTTAAAAAATTTGGCTCTCAGAAGAAATTTCAATCATTGTACTATTGATATTTGGCTCTGTTGACTAACGAGTTTGCTGACCACTGATCTAGAGGAATGTGTATGGAAGAACATTCATGTTATATTGTAAAGGTATAAATCCAGGTTACAGAAAGATGTATAGTATGATCTCATTTTTACTAAAAAAATTGTATATGTAATTTCCACAAGGTTGAACACCAAAATATTAACAGTTTAAAAAGCAGTAGATAGCATTCTCTTCAAATGCAATGCAACCGTTACCAAAATAAATCATATTTTGAGCGATAAAACAAATTTTACTAAACTTAAAAACACTGAAGTCAAAGTGTGTTCTCTGACTATAATGGAACTAAACTAAAAATCTATAAACTAGAAAGATACTAGGAAAATCTTCAAACCCTTGTAAAATTAAATGACACACTTGTAAATAATGCATGGGTCAAAGAGGAAGTTTGAAATAAAATTAGAAAGTATTTTAAAATGAATGCAAAATATGTAACACATCATTGGGAATCAGTTCAGAAGGTCAAATAGAATGAGAAGAGGAGAGCAGAAGAAAGCTCCCTAGAAACAAGGTTTTCAAGGCCTGAGGAAAACAAATAAAAAGAATTAACCTATAATTTCCTTTCTAAATTGTTGTGATGGACTGTCAATTTGAATAAATATTTGAATAAATATGTAGCTGTTATCCCTGTCTTTCTTTAAGGTGGAGCTAGGGATTGCAAAACAGACAGCAAGATAAATCAATAGGTTGATTTTGTTTTTGTCTTACTCTAATTATTCTTAGGAAAAGAAAACTAGAATTTATATAAATTTATAAACAAGTCATGCTAGATTAAAAACAGAAACAAATTGTTATGTTTCTATAAACAACCTCAACTATGTTTGGTAAATACCTATTAATAACACTAAAGTAACATCTTTTTTTTTTTCTTTTAGGGACCCAGAGGTGACAAAGGCTTTAGAGGTGAAACTGTAAGTTTAATTGAATCTGTGGTTATAGAATCACTTGTCATTAGGCTATAAGCTATATGAAAGCAAGGACCTTGTTTGATGTGTTCATTATTATGTATCTGATTCTTGTGGGATAAAAATAAAATGATAATTTTCAGGAAGTAGAACTAACATGTGGTTTATACTAGTAGCAGTGAAACCTAGTAAACCCTAAACTTATCTAAGAACCTGCCTGTCACACCCCTCCCAGATGCCGGTGTGGAATGGAATATTTGACTTACCAGGTATCAGGAGGAGTATAGCCTTCCTCACAAGTGCTGCCGGAGCACTGCCAGATCGCTTTAGGTATCCAGTCAGCAACTGAGAGGTCTGCAAAACAGAAGCAAGTCATTAGTTGTGCATTTCAGCCCATTGAAAACAATGGTGAGCAGTTGAGCAAAATGATACACAGCCCTTTGGGGATCTAAATGGCACTATTTCCTACTTTTACAGAATGTCAATTCTTCTGAGATATTCTATAAAGGGGCCACTTTCCCAACAGATGCAAATGAATTTTTAAAGCAGCAGCTATAAACAGGGCAGGCACAGACTGAAATGAAGGGGATTGAAACCAAGAACAGAAGGCACATAGAATAAACTTAAAGGATGTAGTAAAGACTTGATTAAAAAATAGTAAGATGACATAGTGACAGTGGAGATTTTTGTTTTTCACCAGAGGGTATGCTTGGGCTACAGAATAATAAAGTCACGGTATTATTAATTAGCAAAAGAATGGAAATAATGTGATTTCAGATAGCCCAACACCGCCCAGTGTTAAAATAGATGTGCTTAATTTGCAGAAATTTCTCATATTTTCGCAGCAGACTTACTAGAACAGGAAGCAAGGATGTATGTACACAGTGAAGCCATATCCCCTAGCAGGGGAGGGGAGGGAAAGGGAAAAGGAAAAGGTGGTAGGCTTGGAATTAGCTCATTTTCCAAACCCGTCTGTCTCCAGCTGCCTCCCTGACCCACCCTCTCAGACGGTAATATAAACTTCCATCAGGACTAGGAAACCTCAAATACCTGTTTAATAACTATTTCATGTGAAAGAGAAAAATGTAGTGTTTCCAATGGATTACAATTCAAATGGATTATGCCTGCCTGCAGTCTGAGGTTGCACTGAAAGACATACGGCCATGGCCATGGGGGAATGTGGGAACCCCTTTCACAAATTTCCCGCGTGGTTCAGGGTTCCAGTTCAGGATTCAGGTTCTGGAAAAGGCTGTACACAAATGAAAAGAGACTGGAAAAGTATTAATTTGGCAATATTGGGGAACAGGCAGGAGCCCACCCCTAGTGGGAGGTCTACTCACTGCTCTGACCTTGCTATCCCTTTTATTGAGACTATGGGATATACCCATATAGCCTTTAGGCAGGAAATTCCAATAACAAAAATGCATAAGACAAACAGAAGTGGAGGCTGCTTCAGCTAACAATGTTTCAACTAAACAGTGAGTGGTTAGAACAATTAAGGTTATAGACCAACCTTCTGGGTTTCCTGTCCACATCTTTCTATTAGTGAGACAATGTTCAGTTTCCAGCAGGGGAACATGGACAAAATTAAAGTACCTCCAGAGGAGTGCCCTCTTAGATTGATAGTGTATCAGACACCCAGGTCCTAAAAAACCCAGTGGAAATATCTAGGATATTTATCCTTTATGCAGCTTGGTCATCCCTCTCATTCTCTTTGTTCTCTCTTTATCTCCTAGTTTTTGCACTTGCTTTTTCTCATCCGCACGATTTATCCCTGTGATTCCTAAGTATCTTGAGGTTTCAATTTAAAGATAACTCGCTCAGGGTGGACTTGCTAATGCTTTAGCCTTACCCCACTGCCACCTGTGGACAGAATCCTCTCATAAGGACTAAGTACAATGCCTGGTGACTGTTCTTTAGTTCCTTACTTACATGTCCCCTTATCAGAGAGACTTTTCCTGACTAGTAATGTCAAATAGCAATCCTCCCGCCTGCCTCAGATTTCCTATTTTTCTTTAACCTATTTTCTTATCACCTGACATGCTGCCCATTTATTAATTTTTTGTTTCCTTTTGTTTATTACAGCTCCCCTCACTAGAATGTAAGCTCCATGACCCAGACATTTTATTTGTTTTTTTTTAATACTGTGTCCCCAACACCTAAAGCAGTATCTGTCTTATAGTGAGTGTTCAATAAATATTTAATAAATTATTAGTAAAAGAATTAGAGAAGACTTGGGGTGTTGAAATATGATAGTTATCTTCAGATATTTGAAAGGTTGTCTTGAGGAAGAAGGAATATATGTGAGTAGCTCTAGAAAAAAAATTTAAATGGCTTATTTATTACGTTGCTCCCTGAAAGATGGTGAATTCTGTGATGCCACATAATTCCCAGTCTATCATAGTACCTGACACGTAATAATCACAAAGTAGGTACTTATTGATAAACATATGGAATGCTAGCCAGATTTCAATATTATAATGACCTGTGTAATATAATAATGAATCTCACAAGATGGTTTTGTGAGATAGGATCTGTCAGTAGAAGCCTACTTACTGACTGTCTGTCTCGGTTACAGAACTGGTATTCCCACACTGAGTAAGAATTAGAACATACCTACTTCCAGCTATGAGTCTGTGCTTGTACATAAAAGAAAAAGATAAAAGCCCCTCATGAAAGAATGAACAAAAGCATAGAATATAAATAAACAACAGTTATTTAAAGTAAAAGTTAATTCTTGTAAGATTTAATTACTATTCTGAATCCATCTACTTCCCTCATTCTTCATCCCATGCACTCTAGTTTCCCCCAGACTCCAGTCCTCTTTTCATTTCTTACACTTTTCCCCACTAAAACCCTTTCCCTGCATAACAACTAGAGTAATATTGCAAAAATATAAGTCAGATTATATCACTCTCCTCCTTGAAGCCTCCCTATGCCTCCTCTCTTGGTCTACAAAGCCCTACAGGATAATTCCTATTTACTTCTCCACTCTAATGTACATAGCCCTATTTACTTCACTCTAATGTACCATTTTCTCTTTGCCAAATATGATGAATGTTTTTCTATTCTTTGGAACATGACTTCCTTTTGCCTAGAAAATTCTTTCACCTCCTCTTCAAATGACTGGTTTTTATCTTATTATTCCAGTCTCTGATCAAATATCATCTTAGAAAAGCTTCCCATGACTACCCTGTCTTATTATTCCTGCTCATTCTCTTTCACAATATCCAGTTTTGTTTTCCTCATGGTGTTTAGCACTAATTGAAATTATTTATTTTATGTCTCCTGTACTATAATTTAAACTTTATGAGAGCAGGGAACTTTGTCTGATCTATTTTGGTTATGTGTTCAGAACAGAACCCGCTATGTTATAGGCACTATTTAAGAAGTGAATCCTAGCTAATAAAGAATAATATGCAAATTGACTGTCACTCCAAAACACAAGATGGCCACCCCCTTGTGGTCAAAGATGGCTGCCCCCATGTGGACACAAGATGGCCACACAAAATGGCTGGCAGGGGAAGGCAGTTGAGGGGGAACAGGACTGCAAGGGAGGGCAGTTGGGGGGAGGCTGCAATGGAGGGCAGTTGAGGAGGGGGACCAGACCTATAGTGGTGGACAGTTGGGGAGGACCCAGGCTTTTAGTTGAGGGCAGTTTGGGGGGAAACCAGGCCTGAAGGGGAGGGCAGTTTGGGGGAACCAGGCCAGCAGGAGAGGACAGTTGGGGGGGACCAGGACAGCAAAGGAGGCAGTTGGGAGAGAGTGGGCCAGCAGAGGAGAGCAGTTTGGGGAGACCAGGTCTGCAAAGAAGGGCAGTTGGGGGAGACCTGGCCAGCAGGAGAGGAAAGTTGGGGGCAACCAGGCCTGCAGGGGAGGACAGTAAGGGGTGATCAGACTGGAAGGGGAGGGCAATTAGCAGTGACCAGGTCAGCAGGGATTGGCAGTTAGGGGCAATCGTACTGGCCAGGGAGCAGTTAGTCATCAGTCCTCAAGGGGTCCCAGATTGGAAAGGATGCAGGCTGGGCTGAGGAACACTCCCCACCACATGCATGAATTTCATGTACTGGGCCCCTAGTTGATTAATAAATGCATACTATTCCCTAAAATTAAAAAATTAACAGCTATTTCCAATTTAAGCTAGGAAAGTAGTATTTCCTAAATTAGTATACTTATTAGTCTTTTGCTCTGTAGGTTACCATAACATTCTTCATAATTAAGGTATACATTACCAGTGCCCAACAAGAGGGGAAAGGGCAAGTTAGTGGAATCCAGTGGATAGAGACTGGGTATTGTTAAACATCCCATAATACAAGCTTCTCAATTTATAAAGGAAAGCTCTGTTCAGTTACACCAGCTTAAAGATTATGAAGTTAAATCATGATTGTATTTACATAAATACTCTGGTTCAAGGACAAGAATTTATCATTATTTTTCAAAATCTAATGATAGAACATAATATTTTTAGAGGATCATCAGTAAATTCTGGAATTAAATCAAGAGAAAATCTATTTTCAAAGATAGTGCTTTCAGTGTAGCCAAAACCACCATAACTATTCACCTTAATTTGGTTACCTTTAGGAAAT